>PVKH010046239.1:0-10432 GCA_004027955.1 Chaetophractus vellerosus
TGCTGCTGCCTCTAACACAGGCGGTGGTGCCAGGTGGCGGCGGGAGGACAGCGGAGCTGCGGAAAAGCCTTTCATGGCGCTTTCTCTGCACTTGCGCAGAACAGAAGGTGGAGGCCCCCAAACCTGCAAGAAAGATGACAAACCAGACATCATACGTGTAAGCACAGAAAAATCCTTTTCCTTTAAATCCTGCTCAATCTGGCAAGTAGATGCCAGCTAATGTCACAGCAGTCCCTGATAGAGACATCTGAACAGCTCTCACCCAAAGGGAAGTGCCTGGACTCTAAAAGTTTTTCAAAATACACTCCTGCAAATCCTGAGCACAATGCAGCGATGGCTGGAGCGCCGAGCCCCAGGCGTGGGCTCTGCTCCGCCAGAGCTACGGCAGCCCGGGCTGGTTTCCCCTGCACCACAGGCATAGAAGCCCAGCTCCCTATGACTCGCTGGTGTCCGGCTACCGTGGAGGCGGTGGGTGCGGCCGTGCAGGGAGTCTGTCGTCCTCGGTCACCTGGTGCGGCAGCGGCGGTTGCTCAGCACCCGCCTGCTGGGGGCGGCAGCACCCTTGTGTGCATCGGCTCCCTGGGCTCCTAAAGAGGCCTCGGATCCACCCAGACCACCCGTTTCTTTGGCCAGAATGCCCACCCCTGGCAGTCGCTTGAAGCTTCTGTGAAATGGAGCCTGTCGCCCGTGTCCCTGTGAGTCTTGAAGCTGTAGTGCAGGCGCAGCCACCAGGCTCGTCACTGTCGAGCAGTGTCCCTGGAGGAATCAACTGACGTTCTGAAAGGATGGTCCTTAACTGTGGGCTGGGCAGTTCCCCAGGCGAAAGCAGGCGCTCTCGGGGCAGCGTGGTCCCCAACAGCCCTGCGTGGAACTGCTGGTTTTTCAAAGCAGGGAGAGACTTGTAGGATTTTCATCTTAGAAATTTCACTCGGGTGGCCTTGAGAATAGCTTGAGGAGGGGACTATGATCGGCTTTTGTTTCCGAAACCAGTTGAGTATGTTACCAAAAGCCGCTGTGGAGGGATATTCCGTCCACAACAGTAGGATAGTTCTGGACCGTGACCTTCCTTTGAGTATTGGCTTTTATTGTGTGGTCAGAGCCCTAAGTTGTGTATTTTAAACTTCATTCAATAGTGAGAAACTGCCTGTTTCCAAAAATGGGATGTTTTTCCCTCATTTCTGTTAATTTGTCTTTGATTTACCTAATATGGTAATAATGGATTACAAAAATATTGTAGTTTATGGGATTGTGAAAGTACAACTTTCTTATGGACATTGAAAAAGTTCATTTCAGTGGACAGGTACTAGTTAATTAAATGTGATGATCTTCGTATAGGAAAGGCACAGATTTTACTGGATTTCGTTGCCTGGTGAGAGACACCAAATATTTGGAAAGTAAGATGGGCTTTCTTTAGTAGGCCTTTATTGTATGGTCAGAGCCCTGACTTGAGAAAGAGACCTTTCTCTTCTGTTTTTGACAGGAAAAGTGAATTTTTGTATTCTGTTTATTAAATATTTTGCCAGTGTATTAATTATTACAACAAAAGTCTGATAAAGGATTACTATTCCTAATAGGTAAATTGCTTGTAGAAAGTGTAATTAAAAACTAATGATAAATGCTTAAGAAGGAAAAACAAGAAGGGAGCCAGGTGAAGGGGTGAAGCACTTCCAGTTGGACCTGGCCACTGTCCTGAGGAGTGGGAAGGAGAGCGCCTTCCCGAGCGAGATCAGGGTCTGTGGGCCCCCGGCTGCGTGGCCGTGGTTTCAGGTAAGAGTTCCGGGTTTTGGACTTTCTCGTGGCCCTGAAGCATTCATAGTCAGTGTGGAAGTGGATGTCCGTGTCTGTGCTCCAGGGAAACTCCCTTGATGAATGCAGGTTGCCAGGGTGGGTCGTAGTCCGCCAGCCCCTGGCTTACACCATAATGAGGTCCAAGGCAGGATGCTGAGAGCTTCCATGAAGCAGCAAAGGGGCAAAGGGCTCATCAAAGGGGAGCAGTAGAGCCAGGAAATAGGGGTGACTGTTGGTGACCAAGAGCGGTGCAGGGTCAGGAGGGCGGAGGGCAGCCTGTGGAGAGCTTGGTTCTGCTTTAAAAGAGCCCATAGAAACTTGAGTGCTGGCTGAAAATTTGATATTTAGAAATTACTAATTTTGGTTTTGTTTTTTTTAACATTGTAATAATGGTATTGTGATTTTGTTCTTAAAAATAATCCTTACCTTTTAGAGATCCATACTAAATATTTATGGGTGAAGAAAAATGATACCTGGACTTTGCAACAAAATAGTCCATTGGAAGGATGGGGCAGGAGTAATGATTAATAAAAAGCCTTTGTATTTTGGAATTAGGGAATTAACCCCAGAGTGAGTTCCAGAGCAGTGGGGGGGGGGAACGACAGTAGATGAGAAAGGAGACCACCAGTAAGAAAGGGGAAGACGGTGTGGAAGGGCAGGAAGGTAGAAGCCAGGGGTGAGGGAGAGACTCAGGGTGCCGGGACGCTTAGAGCACCCAGGAGCAGCAGGGGTGAGGGAGAGACGGGGTTGGCATGCCCAGGCGTGTGAATGGGGTCGCCTCTCACCACCCAGACAGTTTGTTTTGTCCTCAGATGCGAAGGCTCCAGAATTATGCAATGAAAGGCATTTTCCCACAAAGTGATGGGTTTTATGTGAAAACCCAAGTGTCTGCTGGTAGACTTTTGTTTCAGCATTTGGTGCACTATGGCAAGGGAATGAAATTCACATGGCAGTTCCTAGAGATTTTATAATCCAATGTGAAGATTAAATTACTTCCTTCTACATGATTCTTACGTTTCATACTTTCTATTCTTCTTAATACCGTCTTTTTGAACTATAACAAGGTATAAGGCACATACATTATACAGCATTTGGAAACTACAGGACAAAATAAAGGAAATATTTTTGTTCCCAAGGCAAAGCTCTAGCCAGTGACAGATTTTACTGACTTCTCAGCCTGACCCCTGCCCTAATAGCGTGTAAAGTGTGCTAAGGGGAAATGAACTGAAAAAGTCTCCTAAATTAAACGGTACCTTTAATTTTTGATGAAATGTTGCTTTAACAAGTGTAAATGCTCTAAATAAGACACTTTCTATGTTTTCCCAATTTTCAGATGTCTCATAATAAATTTGGGGTTTTTAACCCCATGTTCTTTCTGATTTGCATTTTCCCTTATTTTTTTTTTCCTGCTGTCATTAACTAAAATCTGCAGTGGAAAGGGAATGTTGGAGATAAAACGTGCAATAAAATGAAGGTTCTATTTTATGCAGCCTGTGAAAACCTTACATTTGAGATGTGCCTGGGTGTACTAAGCATAGATTTGCTCGTTTCTTGCGTCTGTCTTTGTTCCCTCGTCGGGCGACAGCTCAGAGAAGCAGTAGAATAGATACCTGTTCCACCCATGCATCAACAGGTGCTCTGTGCTTGAGATCTGAATTAAGCCAACAATTTGCCATGTCGTTTGTGTTTTATCCTTTTGTTTAAAGGTTATTTATTGAATAGGTTCCCATTGTACACAGTACAATAACATAATGTATTCTAGAGCTAGATTGAAAAAGTCTGTAATTAGTCGGCAGATAATTAGCACTTTCAGGATACCACTTTCATCTTATAATCATTTACTCTTAAAATGAGCTAAATTATCTCCTGTAATTTACCTGGCATGTGTTTTCATTGGTGCATGCACTTATTCTCTCATTTTAAATAAGAGATGAATCAGTTTGAGAACTCTGAAGGTACCGATAAACTTTCTACCAAAAATGGCCCATGTTAGGATGTGATTTTTTTGAAATAGGATGTTCATTTCAGAGAAGTCTTATTGGTGCACTCCCCTTTCCTTTAAAGCATTATTTGTCAAACAATATAATAGGTTCATATGACTCTAGGTATTTCTTTTTTATTTTTAAATTGCCAAGGTTTTTATTTTTTGAGTATGTTCTAAAATTCAGTTTAAGGAGAAATATTTGTCAAATTTCTGGAGCAAAATTTCAGTAAGATATTTGATTATCAGAAGTTCTTTTCTTAGATGTTAACCTCCTTACAGCCAGGTCCTTAACCTTTTTTATTCCATGGACCCCTTTGCCAGTCACATGAAAAGGACGGACCACTCACTAATTCACACTATACTGTATTATTTAATGAATATATCACACCTGCACCAACACGTCCCCACAAGAATAATTTTTTTTTTATTTAAATTCAAGTTCATGGATCCTTGGTTAAGATCTACTTTACAGAATTATATAGAGGTTTTTCATTTAATATGTTAAATATCTTTTCTAGCATTTAAATCAGGGAACAAGCATTATTTGGAGTTTTTAAAGCCAAAAAAGGAGGGTGGGGATTAGGTACCCACTATAAGGTTGGTTGGTTAATGTGGGGAAAGAGTGATGTGAGCTACACTTAAAGTATCATACAGAAAGAACTTTTGGCCCTTGATTTGATCATTTTCAGCTATTATGTTCTGCGTGTAACGTACACTTTTATGTTGAATTTTTTGCTTATCTAGAACCAGCTGTATTACTCATGGGCTTACTTTAGTCTGTTGCTCTCTGAGAATTCTTTGTTAAATGTGTAGTGAAGTCCGTGAGGAAATAAGATGGTTTTCATAATCTTCTGCTTTGGGTCCTTTTGTAAATGGCCAGAACAATGGCACTGTCTGTTTAATAATAGCTAGCTTTGTTATGGTTAAGAATTACCACATTAAAAATACATGGACATATTTCCTAGTGAACAGTGTAAAAAAAAGCGCATCTTAAGAGTCTGTAAAAATATGTCTGGTACAGTCTCACAGTTCCATCTAGGCCTTTCGTGGTATCATTTGCACTGATACACTTGACATCCGCAGACAAACCAGTAATGTTTGAGCCTTGGTATTGTTTACTTTCTAGCTGCAGCTCATGCTAGAAAAGATATTTAACATATTAAATGAAAAACCTCTATATGATTCTGTAAAGCAGATCTTAAGTAGGGATCCATGAGCTTAAATTTAAATAAAAAAAAAAATTATTCTTGTGGGGACGTGTTGGTGGTTTCGTTTAAAAATTGAGAGATTTGATTTTTAAGAAATTGTTCCTCTCATATTATTTCTCTGCTGACTTCCTATTCAAACCTTGAGGCTGAGATCCATCTGGTAGCTTCTAAAAGTAAAACTTGCTTGTTATATAGGGCGTTACTGCTTTATTTAGGTGCTCCGTGATGTTAGTTATTTATTGCTGCCTAACACGTTACCCTAAAGCACAGTGCTTAAAACAACACGCGTTCCTTGCCTCCCAGTGCCTGCGGTCGTCGGCCAGGGATTGGCCAAGGCGCTCCTCTTCCCATGGCGCGGGAGGGCGGGACCCGCTGCCGCGCTCCCTGGCGTAGCTCTGCGCAGGCCTCATCAAGGGATGAGGACAGCTTACAGTGTGGCATGACGCTTCCTGCAGAGCTTGGTAAGCAGAAGGGACAAGATGGAAGCCACAGTCCCTTTGTCACCTAAGCTCGGAAGTGACTTCTGATCACTTTTGCTGTAGAACCAGCCTAAACTTAAGGGGAGGGGATTACACAGGGTCCGGGTCCAGGAGGGGAGGCTCCATCTGTTACGAGTACTCGGGACCCTCTAGAACTTGACCAGAGAGGGTGACAGCGCCCTGTGGATAGCTTGCTGAGGTCTCTCCATCTTGATTCAGCCTTTTAGGTGAAGGTGGTGCCAACCAGGACAGAGATAAAGGAGTTCCTCTTTCCTAGTTATTTAGATAAGGAGCTTTGTTAAAATGCTAAGGTGCTGTTAAGAATGCGTAGAGCTGGGAGTATCTCGTGCTGTTGGTTATGTAAGTTCTAATGTTTGTTTTGTTCCAGTATTGGTAAAGGCTTTCAAGGTGTCATGAAAAGATGGGGATTTAAAGGCCAGCCTGCTACTCATGGTCAAACGAAGACCCACAGGAGACCTGGAGCTGTTTCCACCGGTGTAAGTGTGACCCAGCTGCGCTGTCAGCCGCCGTCTGCATACGCGGGGCTTCAGCCTGTCCTTTTGATCAAGTCACGTGATGTCAGCCTCAATCCAGGTGGGCGCCTGGGTGGCGCGTTTGGGTCCTGACCTCAGCTGCTCTTCCTGCAGGAGCCAACTTAAGTCATCGAGTCGTAACCGCATACTTCGTCACTGGCCAGAGTTTGCATTCCCCCTGCCTTCCCGCGCCGTTCTCCGTCTCCCACCCTACACCCTGACGGCTGGCTGCGGAAGGAAGGGGTTCAGCTGTGCTTCCACCTGGCCCCACTGGCTCCTCCCGTATTTATTTATCCCCAGGAGGCAGTTGGGAAGGATTGGTAAGGACAGCACCCTGGTGTAAGAGAGGGCCCCGTCCATCGCTGATTCCAGGCCACGCCCAGCGAGAATGTCCTGGAAAGGCACTCTCATACACTGCTGGTGGGGTGGAAAGCGCGCAGCCCTTGTGGGCGTGTGGCAGCGTCTTACAAAGCTGCACGCGCCTTTACCTTTGATCCTTCTGGCAGTTTACCCTGAAGATATTCTCCCAGCAGACATTTACACACAATTATTCATTGCAACGTGAATAATAATTGCACATAAATGTCCATACCTAGGAGCTGATGAATAAACTATGGTGTGTCTACTCGGTAGAATACAGTGCAACTGAAAGAATGAGAAGGTCATTGTGAAACAGAGTGACTCCAAGATACAAGGGAATACACAGACATCCACTTGATTTTGCAAAAGGAAGCACTGGAAGGCTAAGCCAGAAGCTAGTGAAGCTAGTGAGATTGGTGACCTGCTGGGCATGCGTGGGAATGGCGTGGCAGGCCTCGGGGGCAGTGTATACTCCTGGGTGTACTTTCTTGGAATCCTGTTAAAGTTTTACATATTCAAAAAAAAAGTAAACACAAGAGTGAGGAGAAAAATCCAAATGGAAATATAATTAGAAGATGAACCTAACTCGATTTCAAACAAATAACTAATCATGCTGAAGAGGAGGGGAAACTACCTCAAGTAACTTGTGGCAGTATTTTGGTTATATATCCTCAGGCTAAATTTAAAATATACTCTGAACAAATGATGAATTCTAGTTAGGTTTCTTTTTGCAGTGGTATCAATTATCAATTTCAAAATAATTTTCTGTGAGGTGTGGGATTGAGCAGGGCTAAGTAAATATATTATAATGAGCACCAAGTATACTAAAGGAGAAGGGAGCTAAAATTCGAAAAGGACAATTAAAACAAATTACGTAGTGTTTGAATTTTGTGTGTCAGTGTGAATTTTTGTGTATGTTTATGTCTTAGCTCTGTCTGCTGAAAGGACGGAGGAGCAAAGACATTTCAGGAGCAGTGAGCATTCCTAGAGCCCAGACTTGGTTTCTAAACATCATTCCCCACTGGAGGAAACTCGGGTTCTGGGGAGAAATGGCTGATTTCAGTCATAGGGCAGGAAGAATATAAGAGGAGCCTGAAATGTCCTGGGCAAGAAAGTAAGGAAGTGCCTAAAAGATGATGGGCATATCAAAACAACACAAGAAGCAGTTGAACTGGCTTCCACTGGCCAAAATTGAGACAGTTTGAGCTTCGAACTAAAAAAATAATAATAATAACAGAATTCATGGAATGAAATTAGAATGCATACACTAGTATTGCACAATAAGGTGGAAATCAGGAAAAAAAAAACCCCGTTTACAATAGCAACAAAAAGACTCAGATACCTAGGAATCAATTTAACCAAAGACGTGTGTAGGACCTAAATGCAGAAAACTGCAAAACAGTGCTAAAAGAAATCAGTGAAGCCCTAAACAAATGGAAAGACATTATGTGTTCATGGATTGGAAGACTAAATATTGTGAAAATGTCAAACCTACCCAAACTGATTTATAGATTCAATGCAGTACCATTCAAAGCATACTCAAATAGCCAAAAGCATTCTAAAAAAGAAGAGCAAAATGGGTGGGATTTCACTGCCTGACCTTGAAACATACTACAAAGCTACACTGGTCAAAACAGCATGGTCACCAGAAAATAGAATGAGGCTAGAGAATGGAAAGCTGATGGTTAATGTGTGCAGAACTGGTTAAAAGGTTCTTTGTAAATCTTTGGAAATGAATGGAAATGGTGAGGGCACATCATGGTGTTTGTGACTAGCAGAGCTGTCGTATGGGTATGACAGTGGTTGAAAGGGAAAGCTCAGGACATTTTTATCACTAGAAGGAAAGCTAAAAAACGTAACATGGAACTGTATAACCCAGTGAAACCTTATGTCAAATATGAATATGGTTGGTAATTGCATATATAAGACTGTTGTTACAAATAAACTAGAGAGAAGGAAACAGAATAGCAGCTATGTAAGGCAGGAGAAGCACAGAGAGACTGAGAGGTGATGAATTTTGTGTGTTTGGTTTGTTGGTTTTTCTTTTTTAGCATTGTTGTTACTATTACTGGAATAATGAAAATGCTCTAAAAATGATTGAAGTGATAAATGCACAACTAAGTGATTATACTGAATATCAATTGTACACTTTGCATGGATTTATACTTCATTAATATGTATCAATAAAATTGATTTTTTAAAAGTAAAAAACAAAAAAGAAAACAGCATGGTATTGGCATAAAGATAGACACATGGATCAGTAGAATAGCGAGTCCAGAAATAAACCCTCACCTCTGTGACCAACTGGTGTTCGACAAATCTACCAAAGCCATGTTGTTGGGACAAAACTGTCTCTTCACCAAGTGGTGCTGGGAGACCTGGGTATCCATTAAAAAAAAGAATGAAAAGAGGACCCCTATCTCCCTACACAAGAAGAATTCAAAATGGATCAAAGACCTAAATATAAAAGCCAGGACCATAAAACTACTAGAAGAAACAATAGGGAAACATCTTAAAGACCTTGTGGTAGCTGGTGGTTTCTTGGACCTGACACCCAAAAGTACACACAACAAAAGAAAAAATAGATCAGTGGGACCTCCTCAAAATTAAACACTTTTGCACCTCACGGGACTTTGTCAAAAGGGTGAAAAGGTAGCCAACTCAATGGGAGAAGATATTTGGAAATCACATATCTGATAAGGGTTTAATATCCATCATATATAAAGAAGTGCTGCAACTCAACAATAAAAAGACAAATGACCCAATTAAAAAATGGCCATAAGACTTGCATAGACATTGATCCAAAGAAGTACATCACTCATGATTAGGGAAATGCAAATCATAACTACAATGAGATATCATTTCACACTTTCAGAATGGCCACTATTAAAAAGACAGAACTACAAGTGTTGGAGAGGATGTGGAGAGATAGGAACACTTCTTCACTGTTGGTGGGAATGCAGAATGGTATAGCCACCGTGGAGGACTGTTTGGTCGTTCCTAAAGAAGTTGAATATGGACTTGCCATGTGACCCGGCAATACCACCACTGGGTTTATACCCAGAAGAACTGAGAGCAGTGACGTGAATAGACATTTGCACACGGATGTTCATAGCGGCACTATTCACGATTGCCGAATGTTGGAAACAAACCAGGTGTCCATCAACAGACGAATGGATAGACAAACTGTCATGCATTCACCTGATGGAATATTATGCAGCTATGAGAAGAAATGAAGTCGTAAAGCATATGACAACATGGATGAACCTGGGGGACATGAAGTTGAGTGAAGCAAGTCAGACACAAAAGGACAAATACTGTATGATTGCACTACTATGAACTAAATATATTGTATAATCTCATGGAATTAATAACTTGAATATGGGTCATCAGAAAATAGAATGAGGTTAGAAAATGGAAAGCTGAGGATTAACTTGCTCAGAATTGGTAAAAAGGATGTGTGTTAATAAATAGAAAGGTGAAAGCCCAACATAATATTTGTAACTAGCAGTGCTATAATGTGCATATGAAAGTGGTTTAAAGTTAAAGTCTAAGGTCATGTATATCACTAAAAGGAATGTAATATGGGACTGTATAGCATAGTAAAACCTCATGTGAAATATGAATATGGGTAAAATTGCATATATAAAACCATTTTTCTTTGAAAGTAAACAAATACATATTAATACGACAAGATACTAATGTCAGACAAATAAAAAACATGCTAAGTGAAAGAAACCAGACACAAAGGACTAATAATATTGTATTATTCCATTTGTATAAAATTGAAATATAAAATGAAATTAGATTAGTGGTTTATGTAGGGCTGGGAAGGACTGATAAGGGGTGTGGAGTTTTTCTTTTTGGAGTAATGAAATTGTTCTATAGTTTTTTGTGGTGATGAACGCACAGCATTGTGATTACACTGAAAGCCATTGAGGACACACTTTGGACAGGTGGTGTGGTGTGTGAATATATCTCAGCAAAGCTGCTTAAGAAATAATGGTGCAAGAATAGCCAGAAATAGCAGCTGTGTACAGCAGGGGAAGCATGGAGATTGAGAGGTGGAGGGTGTGTGTG
>PVKH010046240.1:0-10416 GCA_004027955.1 Chaetophractus vellerosus
AGTAAACCCAGAAGACAGGACAATCAAAAGCTTACAGATAGAGAAAAGAATGAAAAAAATTGAGCAAGTTGTCAGGGATTTGAATAACAGCACAAATTGCACAAACATACATGTCAGGGGTATACCAGAAGGAGAAGAAAAGGGAAAAGGATGCAGAAAGAATATTTGAGGAAATAGTGGCCAAAATTTTCCCAACTCTTATGAAAGACTTAAATATACATGTCCAAAACAGAATAAATCCTAATAGACCTACTACAAAACACATATTAATAAGAATGTCAAATGCCAGAGATAGAGAATTCTGAATACAGCAAGAGAAAATCAATTCATCACATACAAGGGATGCTCAATAAGTAAATGCCAATTTCTCATCAGAAACCATCAAAAGTGAGAAGGTAGTAGTATAATATATTTAAAGTACTGGAAGAGAAAAACTGCCAGGCAAAAATTCTTTATTCAGCAAAACTGTCCTTCAAACATCAGAGAGAGTTTATAATATTCAATGATAACCAGAAACTGAGAATTGATCAACAAGAGACCTGCACTGAAAGATGTAATAAAGGAGTTCTGCAGGCTAAAAGGAAAAGACAGAAGAGAATAATTTTAGAATAGTGTGAGAAATGAAGATTATCAGTAAGGGTAATGAAAATGGTAAAAAGGGAGACTATAAAAGATATGATATATAAAAACCAAAGAATAAAATGGCTTATATGTACTGCCTTTACAGTAATAACATTGAATGTTAATTGATTAAACTCCCTAATCAAAAGATAAAGGTTGGCAGAAGGGATAGAAAAGCACAATCCTGTGCTTTTATGCTGTTTACAAGAGTCTCACCTTAACCCAAACACACAAATAGGTTGAAAGTGAAAGGTAGGAAATATATATTCCATGTAAACAGTATACAAAAAAGAGCTGGGGTAGCTATACTAATATTAGACAAAATAAACTCTAAATGCCAAGCTGTTATAAGAGACAAAGAAGGATACTATATATTGATGAAAGGGGCAATCCACTAAGAAGAAATAGCAATCATGAATATTTATGAACCTAATCATGGTGCCCCAATATCCATGAGGCCAAGACTGGCAAAATTGTAGGGAGAAATGAATGTTTCTTCAGTAATAGTTGAACACTTCGATACAACACTCTCGTCAATGGATAAACATCCAGAAAGGGGATCAGTAAGCAAACAGAGAACTTAATACGATAAATGAATGAGACCTGAATATATCAGAACATTGTACCCCCAAAAGCAGGATATACATTCTTCTCATGTGTACATGGATCATTCTCCAGGATAGATCACATGCTGGGTCACAAAACAAGTCTCAATAAATTTTAAGAAGATTGAAATAATAGAAAGCATGTACTCTGACCATAAAGGCATCAGTGGGTCAAAAAAAGAAATTGCATCTACAACAAAGTTACTAGGGCTAATAAACAAGTTCATCAGAGTGGTGGAATTCAAGATTAAGATGCAAAAATTAGTAGTGTTTCTATATACTAATAGTGAGCAATCTGAGGAGGAAGTTATAAAAAAAATTCCATTTACAATATCAAATAAAAGAACAAGTATTTAGGAATAAACTTAACCAAGGATGTAAAGGGCCTGTATTCAGATAGCTTCAATGCATTGATAAGAAATCAAAGATGACCTAAATAAATGGAAGGACATTCCATGTTCATGGATTATAAGACTAAATATCATTTAGATGTCAATTCTACCCAAATTAATTTCAGATTGAATAAAATCCCAATAAAAATTCCAACAGTCTCTTTTAAAGAAATGGAAAAGCCAATTATCAAATTTATTTTTGGAATGGTAAGGTGCCCCGAATAGCTAGAATCATCTTTAAAAAGAATAAAAAGTTGTAGGACTCTCACTTCCTGAATTTAAATCATATTATTTCACTTCAGTGGTCAACACAGCATGGTACTGGCATAAAGATAGCTACATAGACCAATGGAATGTAATTGAGTGTCCAGAAATAGACCCCTGCATCTATGGTCAAGTGATTTTTGACAAGGCTTTCAGAACAGTCTATTCAACAAATGGTGCTGGGAGAACTGAGTATCCATATACTAAAGAAAGAAAGAAAGGAACGATCTCATACCATATACAAAAATTATCTCAAAATGGATCAAATACCTAAATATAAAAGCTCGAATCATAAAACTCCTAGAAAAAATGTAGGGAAACATCTTTAAAACCTGGTGGTAGGAGGTGGTTTTTAAAATCCCACACCTAGAGCACAGGCTACGAAAGAAAAAAATAGATAAATAGGACCTCCTCAAAATTAAACACTTCTGTGCTTCATAGGACTTCGTCAAGAAGGTGGAAAGACAGCCTACTCAATGGGAGAAAATATTTGGAAACCAAATATCAGATAAGGATTTGATTTCCATGTTATATAAAGAGATCATACAACTCAACAATAAAAAGGCAAGCAATTCAATTTAAAAATGGGCAAAAGACTTGAGACAATTTTCCCAAGAAGAAATATTTTCCCAAAAACTCATGAAATGATGTTCAGTATCACTAGCTATTAGGGAAATGCAAATCAAAACTACATTGAGATATCATTGAATATCTTACAGAATGGCTATTATTTTAAAAACAGAAAACTACAAATGTTGGATAGGACATGGAGAAATAGGAACACTCTTTTACTATTGGTGGAAATGTAGAATGGTGTAGCCTCTGTGGAAGAGAGTTTGGCGGTTCCTCAGGAAACTAAGTGTAGAACTGCCATATGACCCAACAATTCCTCTACTAGGAATATATTCAGAAAAACTAATGATACGAACTGATATTTACCTACTGATGTTCATAGCGGCATTATTCACAATTGCCAAAAGATGGAAACAACCCAAGTGTCCATGAATTGATGAATGGATAAACACAATGTGATATATACATAATGATGGAATTCTATACTGTTATAAGAAGAAATGAAATTGGGATGCATGTCACAACAGGGATTAACCTTGAAGACATTATGTTGAGTAAAATAAGCTAGACACAAAAGAACAAATATTGTATGGTCTTACTAATATGAACTAAGTATGATAAATAAACTCATGGAGTTTAAAAAATCTAGAGTATAGGTTTCTAGGAGATAAGATGAGGGCTGAGCAGTGATACTGATGCTTAATGTAGCTAGACTTTTTTTTTTAACATGATCTTAAATTTAATCCGTTTGTGTGAGTGTGAACCCACTGTAAATAGAACTTTTAAAATTTTAAATTTTTTAAACTTTTTAAAAACAAATCAAATTTATTGATATATATTAATAAAGCATAAATCCATCCACCCAAAGTGTACAATCAATGGTATTTGGTGTAATCACATATTTTGCATTCAATACTTCAGTCATTCTTAGAGAAATTTCATTATTCCAATAATAATAATAAACAAAAAACAAAACTCATCACCTTTCAATCTCTGTATGCCTCCCCTGCCATATGTAGCTGCTATTCTTTTTCCTTCTCTCTAGTATATTTGTATTTATATTACAAAATATAAATGTATGTAGAATTTTTAGTTATGTTGATTATAAATGTGTGGAAATGGATAGAATTCATGGTAACACATTATACTGAGTAGAACTAACAGAGCTGATTATAAATGTGGTTGTGCTGAAAGGGGCAGTATAGGGATGTAAATGTCAACTGAAAGAAAGCTAGAGAATAATCTAGGGACTAACAACACAGTGAACCCAGAGGTGGATGAGGATTGTGGTTAATAGTACAAATACAAATATGTTGTTCTATGAACTAGAACAAATATATACCACTATTACAAGGTGTTAATATGGTACTACATGGGAAAAATACAATTAATGTAACTTATGGACTGTAGTTAACAGCAATATTGTAATACCACAAAGAAGGTACTGTATCAATGCTAAGGGTCAATAAAAGGGGATCTGGGATTATTTTATATTGGAGTAAGGAAAATATTCTAAAATTAACTGATCTGATGATAGCACAACGCTGTGATGAAACAGCTTCTGCTGTACACTTTGGATGGAGTATACAAAGCATGAGACTGTGTAACAGTGAACCATGTGGTGGATGATGACTGGTTGAGAGTACAAATATGAGAGTGTTCTCTCATGAACTATGTCAAATGTACAGTACTAATACATGGTGTTAATAATTGGATGGTTTATGAAAAAATACACCAAATGTAAACTTTGGAACATAGCAGTAATATTTCGGTTATTTACTTTCATAATTTGTAACAAATGTTCCACAACAATGCAAGGTGTTGGTGGTGAGGTGATATATGGGAATTCTGCACTTTATACATGATTGTTTTGTAAGTGCACAACTTTTCTTTAAAAAAGTGCCAAGGGAAATCAGTAAATATCTTGGAATGAATGGCAATGAGAACACAAAATATCAAAAGTTATGGAATGCAACAAAGGCAGTCCTGAGGGGAAATTTATAGCCCTAATCACTACACTGAAAAAAAGGAAAAGCCAGAATCAAAGAGCTAACTGCATATCTGGAGCAACTTGAAAAAGAACAGCAAACAAATCCCAAAGCAAGCAGATGGAATGACATACAATGATTAGAGCAGAAGTAATGAAATTGATAATAAAAAATAATAGAGAATTAACAAAACCAAGTGTTGGTTCTTTGAGAAGATCAATTAGGCAAGAAAAAGAAATAAAAGACATCCATATTGGAAAGGAAGAAATAAAATACACTATTTGCAGATGACATGATCATCTATACAGAAAGCTCCAAAAAATCTATAACAAAGTTATTAAAGCTCATAAATGAATTCAGCAAAGTGGTGAGGTACAAGATCAACACCTGATTACAGTATGTTCCTATACATTAGGCATGAGCAATCAGAGGAGGAAGTCAAGAAAAAAATTCCATTTACAATTGCAACTTAAAGAACCAAATATCTAAGAATAAATTTAACCAAGGACATAAAGGACTTGTACACAAAAACTACAAAACATTTCAAAAAGAAGTAAAAGAACACCTAAATAAATCGAAGGACATTCAGTGATCATGGATTAAATGACTAAGTATCATTAAGATGTCAATTCTACCCAAATTGATTTACAGATTTGATGCAATCTGAACCAAAATTCCAACAGCCTACTTTGCAGAAATAGAAAAGTCAACTTATCAAGTTTATTTGGAAGTGTATGGGTCCCTGAATAGTCAAAAATATCTTGAAAAGAACGAAGTTAGAAAAAACACTCTCTGACTTTAAAGCATATTACAAAGCTACAATGGTCAAAACAGCATGGTATTGGCCTAAGGATAGCTATATTGACTAATGGAATTGAATTGAGAATCCAGAAATAGAGTTTCGCATCTAAGGCTGATTTTTTTTTTTTTTTTTTTTTTTTTTTTGAGTAACCAGGGACTGAACTTGGGACCTCCCAAGTGGGAAGCAGGTACTCAACTGCTTGAGCCACATCTGCTTCCGCTAACTGATTTTTGACAAGGCTTCCAAGCCTGCTCAACCAGGAAAGAGTAGTCTTTTCTACAAAAGCTGCTCTAGAACCAGATATGCCAATGCAAAAGAATGAAATAGGACCCTTACCTCACACCATATACAAACCTAAATATAAAAACTAGAACTACATATGCATCGGGACTATAAAACTCCTAGAAGAAAATATAAGGAAGCCTCTTCAAGATTTTGTTGTAGTCAGTGGTTCCTTAGACTTTATACCCAAAGCATAAGCAACAAAAGAAAACTTAGATAAATGGGCCCTCATCAAAAAAAATTTATTATGTGTGCATCAAAGGACCTTGTCAAGAAAGTGAAAAAACAACCTACTCAATGGGAGAAAATATTTGGAAACCAACTACTCATGAGGGTTTAATATCCAGAATATATTAAGAAATCCTGTAACTCAACAATAAAAAGAAAAGCAATGCAGTTAAAAATGGGCAAAAGACTTGAATAGACATTTCCCCAAGGAGGATATATAAAAGGCCAAAAAAACAAATGACTAGGTGCTCAGCTTTACAAACTATTAGGGAAATGCAAATCAAAACCACAGTGATATATCATTTCAAATTTACTAGGATGGCTGCTATTGAAAAAAAATAGAAGACTGCACGTGTTGGAGAGGATATGGAAAAATAATCATTGCTGGTGGGAATGTAAAATGGTGTAGGTCCTGTGGAAGCCAGTTTGGCAGTTCCTCAGGAAGCTAAGTATAGAATGATCACATGATTTGGCAATCCCTCTATTAGGTATATACCGAGAAGAACTGAGCAATACTACCACAATCATCACTACCTGCCATTTATGAAGTACCTATTACATGCCATGTACTGTGAAAGGAACATGTATTAGTCAGCCAAAGGGGTGCTTCGCAATATATCAATAATTTGTTGGTTTTTATAAAGGGTATTTATTTGGGGTAGAAGCTTACAGTTACCTGGCCACAAAGCATGAGTTTCTTCCCTCACCGAAGTCCACGTGTTGGAGCAAGACAGCTGCCGACATCTGCCAGGTCTCAGGCCTTTGGGTTCCTCTCCTGCCGGGGCTGCGTTTCTCTCTGGTTTCCTCCACAAGTTCAGCTGTAGACCATGAGGCTCTCTACGTTTTGCTTCTCTCCACAAGGCCAGCTGTAGACTATCAGGCAAACCGCTCACTTGTCTTCTCCTGGAGCGCTCCTCTCCAACATCCCAAATGCTTCTCAAATCTGCTGCCTTGCTTTTTACAGTTGAGACCACACCCACCGAGGGGCGGGGCTCAATGCCCTACTAAGGTGGCCCAGTTAATGCCCTAATCATAAACCAATCATGCCCAGATGAACAGATCAGTTTACAAGCATGATTCAATTTATATTTTTGGAATTCATAATTAGATAAAACTGTCAAACCATTACAGGACACTATATATTGTTTTATGTAATCTTCACAAAAATCCTGCAAAGTAAGTATTATTTTATACAGATAAGGAAACTAGCCATTGTTTGTACTGATTGAGAAACTTCGCAGATTCAACTTATAAAGCAGTTTTAAGTCATTCTTTCAGGAATTGTACAAATTAAGGTGGGAACCAGGTAGTTTTAGACAAAAGATATAAATGGATTATGAATAGTGTATCATTGAGCTTGACATGGATTCTGTACAAAAATCAAATGGATTTTTAAAATGGCTTACTTCTGTTTTCAAAGTGTTAACAGCACTCACTAATTGCCTGCATGGGTTCCCTAAGAATAGTTCCTGTCAGACAAAGCTTATAGGTAGAAATTCTTTGATAACCCTTCTGGTCATGATATAGACAAGTGGGCCTGATGATCAGACAGCAAGATTTATGTGTGAGCTGGATAGACAGCTGTATCCAGAGAGATCCAGTTACTAGAGTTGATCTCAAAGTATAGGAAGTTCTCTGCATTCTTCAGGGCTCAGTCCTGGACTTTGGTATTTTCAGCACTTTTATTAGCTGTGACAATATAACAGGGCCATACTGTTCAAATTATCAAATGACCAAGCAGTGAAGATTAGTTGACATGTTAATGACAGAATTAGTTCCTCAAGAGATCTTAAACACAAATATACAACAAAATGGTTAAATGTAAAATTCTGAAATAAATGACACAAACCCCTCAACTCCCCTGAATATAATAGTACAATTTTATTTTATTTTATTTTTATTTTTATTTTTTTTGTTACATATCCCCCCCGCTTCTGCTTGTTCTTGCTGTGTTCATTTTTGCATTCTTCTGTGTCTGCTTTGTCTGCCCCTGTTGCAGCGATGCGCCGAGTCAGCTCACCGTGCAGGTGGCTTGCCCCGCTTGCGGACGGCTCTGCTCTGCTCGTGAGCGGCTCTGCTCTGTTTGCGGGCAACTTGCCCTGCCCGTGGTGGCTTCTTGCCCTGCCCATGGTGGCTCTGCCCTGCCCATGGCGGCTTGCCCTCTCAAGGCGGTCTGTCTGCTCGGAGAGGCCCCCGGGAACCGAACCCGGGGCCTCCCATGTGGTGAACCGGTGCCCCATCCACTGTGCTACAGCCGGCCCCCAACAGTACAATTTTAGATTACAAAAGCCATGGTATGAATCAGGGGTTTACTCTGGCTACTCTGAAGGTCACATATTCATCCATCTATTTGTTTTCTGCATGGCTGTAGTATGCAGAATAGGGATAAGGTTATGTTACAAGTTGCCTAAAGAGAAAACTTTCTAATATTTAGAATTGTCCAAATACAAACTAGGCTGCATCATCATATCTAGTGATTTCATAACACTAAAAACATTTTTACAGAGAGACTGGCCATGTAAGAGAGCTGTTGTAGTAGTGTTTATGCATTGCATAATGACTAAATGTCGTCCAAAGCTCCTTCCAGTTCTGAAATTTCTATAGATCCTTGATAATTTTCCAGTCCAGTGAAATATTATTTGGGATAGTAGAGTGCCTAGGCCATTTAGAGAGCCACTTACTGAAAAATGTCCAAATGGTTGAAGAGATAAAATGGAGATTACAGTCTGTATTGAACCTTAAAAATAAAATTTAAGAAAAAAATCAAAAGCAGAGTATGCTATGAGTGGACAGTCTTAATGTGAAGATTTTAAAATTACTTTGTGATAATTGGAAATTATTAAGCAAAAGGCATCGTGGTGCAGAGGAAGGAGCCCTTTCAGAAGATTAGCTACTTGTACACAACAGATCATGTCACTTTAATTTCCTTAACTTTAAAACATAATTGGTTTTATGTGCTTTCTAGTTTTATGATTCTATGAATGTTAAAAGAAACTTGTTATAGCTAAACTAGTTAAGCTATAATTTGAGATGTCAGTTTTTAAAGAAAATTTTGATTAATATCCAATAAAACTTAGAAAATTGTATAACTGTTCTTATAATATGTATTAATGCTATTATCTACATTAATTTGCCAACTAAATATAATGAGTCCCATTCAGAGGTTCAGCTATTATGTCCTTTATTTAAAGGCGTAAGAAGTGGTGGTAAATAAAGGAGTTGGAAACTAAATGATTTTTAATTAAATTATATTCTGTAGAGTAGTGTTTTGAATTACAAAAGGATTGGCTGGTGATGCTGCTTCTAATAAAGGCTTTCATTATTTGAATTAGACATCTGGTCGGTATTTTATAAAATTGCTTTATTTAAGTAGACCTTAAATAAAGGTCTTGCTTGTTAGAAAATTTTGTTTAATGAATTATGGATGACCTAATTTTATCTACTCACAGTTGACTACATTCCTCACTTAATAAAAGGTAAATTCCATATGTGATATTTTCAGCAGCAGGCAAATTTAAACTGGAATGAATCCATAAATGTTTGCCATGCCTGAACTGGATGTGAAATATCAAAGAGTGACAGGTATATGAGGGAAGATGTTGATAAGATTTTGATTTACTGTTATTGCACCTTAATAATCCTGATTCATCCTAACAATATAACAGTTTTGTTCCTTTTTTTTTCTTTTTTCTTTTTTTTTTTTTTTCAGGAGGTGCCGGGGATTGAACCCAGGACCTCGTACATGGGAAGCAGGCGCTCAACCACTGAGCTACACCTATTCCCCAACATATAATACTAAATGTTTTAGGCTTCCTTATATTTATACTTTCATATGCTTTTTATTACACTAACTTTATCAGAAGTGTGCATAATTAATTGGGGATTAAATGGCTTATTCCATTTATTTAAGAAAAATGAATCTGTTTATTTTAAAGGTACAGAAAAAAGAAGATCAGCAATTGGAGCTTAAAAATAGTACCAGCCCTAAAAAAGCTGCAGAGCCAACTGTTGATCTTTTAGGACTTGGTAAGTAATAAAAAGCAAAAGTTATCATTAAGAGTTACAAAACAATTGACAATTTTATTTGAAATGAATATAATGGCTTTTTATTGTCAATATGTCAAAGATATCTCTTAACTGAATTTGTAAATGGTTGGTTTGCTGAGTTCTCACAAATAAGTATTGTCAATATGCCAAAGATATCTCTTAACTGAATTTGTATGGTTGGTTTGCTGAGTTCTCACAAATAAGTAAATCTTTATAAGGGAGCTGATGTCTGCTAGAACTGTCTTTGCTGAGATACAAGTAATGAGTTCCTTAGAGAAAGAGGAGATATCAAAGAAATCTTCAAAGGCTTGGTAGACTGTGACATTTCAACATTTAAAATAAAGAGTGTTTTGTGTTTTTTTCCTCTTCTTCTCTACCTTTAATTTTCTTTTTTTTTCTTCTAAAGATTTTTTAGTTTTGTGGGGGACTTTTTCCCCTTAGCAAAATAATTTTGTTACCTAATTGTAAAATGCACGGGTGTGAAATAAAATTTAATATTGTTTAACTGAAGCAACACTTTATACCCAGGTCTAGTGGCTGGATTTATTTGATATCTCTGATAATAATGACAGTTATCATTTTAATTTAATGTCCTATTTGTTTTCATACCTGGA
>PVKH010046241.1:0-10421 GCA_004027955.1 Chaetophractus vellerosus
AAATCGATGAAATGCACCGAAAACTGCAATGCCTGCAGCTGGCATTGGTCAACAGAGAGGGCCCATTTCTTCCCCAGGACAATGTCCGACCACACGTCACACAACCAACACTTCAAATGTTGAACGAATTGGGCTACGGAGTTTTGCCTCATCCCCCATATTCACCTGACCTCCCGCCAACCAACTACCACTTCTTCAAGCATCTGGACAACTTTTTGCAGGGAAAACACTTCCACAACCAGCAGGATGCAGAAAGTGCTTTCCAAAAGAGTTCATTGAATCCCGAAGCATGGATTTTTACTCTACAGGAATAAACAAACTTAGTGCTCGTTGACAAAAATGTGTTGATTGTAATGGCTCCTGTTTTGATTAATAAAGATGTGTTTGAGCCTAGTTATAATGATTTAAAATTCACAGTCCGAAACTGCAATTACTTTTCCACCAACCTAATATCAATATATATTTTCTAGCAGAATATCAGATTTGAACTATATTTTCAATAAGTGCTTGTTAATTGGTTCAATCTCTAGCTAAGGTTTTTTCCTTGTGTCATCAGCCTGCTAGGCTTTCAGCAGCCTTCCCCATTTCATCCACCTCTACTCCATTGTTTTAGTTGCTTAGCTTCAGATATGATGGTTTCTTGAACTTGTGCACTTACTACCTCAATTACTGCCTATGACCAAAGCTTGGCTTGATCCTTAATACTGGACCGTGCCCTGAGCTACAAATACTCGGCCCTTGGTAAACTTTTCTTCCAATCCACCACAAATCCCACGGCAGAGGAACTACTTCATTAAATATATATATAAGTGTACATATATACACATATGTGCATCTATGCATGTGTGTATATTTATCTGCCTATCTATCTCAAGCTCCCATTTAGAAATTTATACCAGAGATGTTTATGAATTCTACAAGCTTTATTATAGCATTCTCTCTTTTATCAAAATCAGTACTACCTCCGAGCTTGGCTACAACTCAATTCCCTTATGACTTATAGAAGGGAAGTATCAAATTGGGAGAATGTGTTAACCAAAAGTTTTGCATCACTAGGAATATGTAAGAAAAATACAGTGATGTCACTGTGTTTGGAGGCAAAATAAAACAATGTGAACCATGTTGGAAAGAGGACCCTACTCCACCCTCAGGGATGGTAACTATTGAATCACAGATGTGATTAGTGTGACCCTAGGTGGTAAAAGTGAAGTTAACATCAGTAGCCAAGCCATTGATGATGATGATGTTGTTGTTGATGATGATGATGGTGATGATGATAGAAAAGTAATATAAAATCTCTTTTGCAAACCCCAGAGTAAGTGAGAGGTTCAGCTACTGTCTTCAAGCGTGTAAACAGGCAAAAACAATAAAACTGATGAGGAACTGAGGGAGAATCATCTATTGCAGATGCCAGAGGAGAACTTTAGTAGCTATAACAGATGAGCTAGCTACCCACCTTAAGGACTCTGAAAAAGGGACATGATGGGTTGGGGGGGGGGGGAGGTCACATAGTTCCAGTGGGGAAACCTCTAAGCTTATAATCACTATTTTGAGATACCCACTCCCTGCACCCTCAAGCCTGAAAATGGAGCTTCAAAGGAATATTTGGCCTTCTGCTTACCTGTTTGTATGAGAATTTCTGCCATATTTGCTAAAAAGTATCATTTGAGTTACACTCTATACCAAATAAAAGGGAAAAATATACACTTGTTTTCCTCCAGGTATTTTGGAGTTTGATTTTGGTGATATTTCAATATCTCTTGAGTTTAATCTCATTGGTTTACATTTCCTTCCATTGGGAAACTAGTAGGTGCTTAGGAAAAAAAATAAAGGATGAAAGTTTATCACTATTATTTTTTCTATTACTTTAAAAATGTCAACCACAAATCTCTTGTATTTTCTTTAAAAATTGTTTTTATTTTTTGAAATTCCTCTTTGGCATTTCTTAAGTTGTAGTAGTTTCTTTGAAAGTAGATATTTCATCACATTTTGCATCTTTAAAAGGTGAGAAAACATAATTCACCTGTTTCAAATTTTCAGTTTCATGATAACAGTCCCATTTCCACATTTTTATTCTGTGACCTTGTTTCTATGTATGTAACTACTGTTTTATACTATGCATGTGTATGTGTATACTATATACAGCTGTGTCATAAATATCTATTTGTACCAGTAGAGGTATGCCATTCTTTTTCATGTCCTTTCTCCCATATTCCTGTCTTACATATCTTCTTCCTTTACTTCATTCCTTCTTTCTTTTCTTCTAAAAATATTGAGGACTTATGTATCTTGGACAAGGAACTCTCTTAGGCATTTATGAATAAGACAAACTTTTCTGTCCTTTCAAATTTTTTCTTTTGTTGAGAAGATTGGCTTACAGATAAATTTTACAAGGCCTAGAGAATCTCCTGCTAAGGGATTGATTATTGGTTTTGATATGTGACTCATTGATCCACTCCAGACAAAGTGTATTCACTTTCCTCTTCACTGAAAGGGAAGTTAAAATCCAAATCACCTTTTCCTTAAATTAGAGGAGATTTATTACTTATAACACAGAGGACACTTGTTACAACCAGAAGCCCATCTATCAGCAAAGACAGCATCCCAGATGCTTCTTGTTCTATATGATCAGCCTGGCATCTAAATTAAAATAAAATCCTAGAAAGGGTATTCTAAGCAGTGAAAGCAGCATACATGAGGGCATGGTGAACAATAATAAATTATTGAGTACTTACTAAATGTCAGGCTGTGCTCTAAGCACTGAATGTATATATTGGCCAGTTAATCATCTTAACTCTGTAAGACAGAGGCAGAGAGAGGCTAAATGACCTGTCCAAGGTCACACAGCTAGTTAGTGGCATGGTCAGGCTTTGAATCACTTGACCACTACTTTATATTGCTCCTAAGTTTGGGGCCAGGTTAAGGGGAGTAAGACAGAGAGAGAACTCTGGACAGCTGCCAGGTTTGGGGGCTTGGGGGACTGGATAGTTCATGGTGTCATTAATGAAGATAGCAAAAAGAGGATGAAGGAGTGTGGATGGCAGATAAATGCAATCTTAGAAATGCTGAACTTGTGGTTCCTATGAGATATTCAACTGGAAGTTGCCATTAAACAGTTAGAAATGAAGTTTGAAGCCCAGGGACACAGGCATGGGGATGGATTGTGGGTGACATCAGTAAATGTAAAATGGAGAGTGGCATCAAAAGGGAGCATATACAGGAAAGGAGGATAATACCTCAGGGGAGGAAACCTTGGAGAGCAACGAGTGTATGAGCGAAGAGAATCACGGAAAGAAAATAAGCATTTTTAAAGGTAGGAGTAAAAGATGACTTCGTGCCATAGAATCAATTACCTTTTATTTGTCTTTTGATCTCTTTTTTCTCCTGAAACTTTTGTGAACAATGATCATTAAAACTTGATTTATTGTTTAGTATACTGTGACTTCAGTGTTAACCACAAGTTACAGAGGAGCCCATTACCTTTGAAATTGATGATCTCATAACAATTGTTAGAGGGTACATAGCTTTTATTTGATTATGTCCTCCCCAGGTAAAAAGGAAAGTGTTTTCTCCCATTCTTAAGATCTACTGGTATTATTGATTTTTTCATATAATTTTTAAAGTCTTAACCTATTTTATGTTACATATTCTATCAAATTTTCTTCTCATCTTTCTTCTCCATGTCCACTTTCCTTCATATTGCATTTATGGCTTTTAGTATCTTTTGCTTCTCTGGAAAATCACATTTCTCCATGTATAAACTTTATCTTTCCTCTGCACTTAGAGTCAGATAATGGTTGTGTCATTGGTCAATGACTCAGTAAGGCACCGGGGAGATTCAGCAGCTGGTTTAATTCTAGGGACTCCCTCTGTTTTTCTCTGAATTAACTTTTCCATTCATTACAAGCTCCTCATGGAGTATGTTCTAGAGATGTAGTTAAAAAGAAAACAAGAATGTCATTTATAAATCACAGACAATTTATTTATACACAGAGCTCAAGTATTTTCAATTTGTTTTTAAGTTAAGCAATGATTTGCTGCTACTTAACAAATTTGAAATCTGAGAATTTACCCATGTTCATTCAGCCACATTTTTTGTACCAGATTCCCTTATCCTCAATTCTTAGTTCCCATACTAAACCCCTTATTGGCTGATGAGTGTAAGGGCTAATCAGTAGACCTCATGTGCAGCATTAAATAAAGGAAAGGAGAGAGCTACATTTTTAAATAATTTAGTAACTAGATTTAAGTATCTCAAGTTGTTCAGCTGGTCCCACAATTTATCCAGAGCATTAGCTGCATAATTTCCTAATCCATTCACACACACATACACACATATATACACAGACACAGAGAGAGAGATGTCTCTCCCACTTTCATGGTAATACAGAGAGAAATGGCAAACAGATTTTGATCAAAATGTCTGTCAGTGGGATTTTAAAGATATGGTATCAAATTCTTAAAATTAAATCAAAGAATGAAATATATGCTCTTAATTTTATTTTCTCACTCCATCATTTTCTATTATTAATATATACTACCATTATATTCCACTAATTGTGACAGATGTAGCACAAAGCTAATGTAGTTTAAGATCATGGACCTCCAATTTCATGGTCCCCTGTGAAAGGGACTCTAGCAGTGTGCTCACATATTCATACATTTTTTGCAAAATTTATAGATGATATTTAACTGCAATCAATTAAGACTACTGTCACTTTCCTTTCCCTCTTCCCCTCTGTTATTCTTCCCTTCCAGTCACCTAGCAATGGAGAGACCATGGTAATTTGGGAGATCTAGCTATAGGGAAGTTGAGGTGGGAAAATCTATGTGCCAGGACACAATTTTTTTCAATGGTCCAGTCACCAAAATGTTTAAATATGTCATGCATTGATCCTATTTATTCCCTAATGTTTCCGTGAAAGTGTAGTTTTCCATGGGTTCTAGTGTTTATTTCTATTGTTTGCTTGGGAGAACTACCAACACAAGGCCAATTGATATACTGTCTTAGTATTATTAACATATTTAATTACAGTCTAGATCAACCCTAGGTAAAATGTAAGCTTGCATATTTCACTCATGTAACACACTAAAAGTCTTACTAGTTTTTTCTATTTGATATTTGTGATAGTTTTCTTTTTTATTTCCTTATATTCTTAAGGGTTGAATAATGATTGGCCTCTGAAAAAGTTCTAGTTATTGAATGACTGCCTATATTTTTAATTGCCATAAGCTTAACACTACAAGAATGATCCAAGGTGGATTAAATAGTCAATTGGAGTCAAATTAATTGTTCCCAAATATTGCTCCAGATTATTTGCTTATACTGACATAATATTATTTTGCACTGTAGTATGGTTTGACAGCAACTAATTTTATTGTAAAATGGTTATATTTTAAAATCTGAATGGAATGGTGGCATGAGGTGAGCATAGCATATAGTGCATTGGAAAAGGCTATTTTACCAGCCAGCAATCTGAGCGTATTTATAGGCCTTTTAAAAAATGGATGATTTGACCCAGCCCAAGTGAGTGTAATTTATCTGGAGTGTGAAAAACTCTCTATGAAAGCTAAACTTCCGTTCAGAACAAATAATATAGCTTGTTGCATTCATATTAAAGGGAAAATGAGAATTTAGAGAAGAATACAAATAACAACTATAAAGTTGTCTGAAAGGAAATGAAAAGATAACTATTATTTTAATATTTCCCATGATTTCTCTTTGGCTTTATACTTCCTATAAAATTTCCAAAATACGTATACTCATAGGTGGTAAATTCGGCTAGATTATTTCATTGAAATTTAGTTTTCCTTATTGCTGTGATGTAAAAGGAATTATTTCATTGGATCAGCTTTATTTCCGTCTGTTCCTTATGTGCTGAGAAAATAGAAAACTAGCAAAAGATAACAGAGGAATATATATCCTCTGGCAAAAACATATTTTCCTGTCAAAGAATTGCTTGTTTCCTCAAAGAGTAAAATTCGACTAAATGTCAGAAGAATTCTTTTTCTTTAAAACAACTTACTTTTTGTTTGACAAGAACTGATCATTTAATTTCCTGTATTATGAAGAAAGAGTTCTTACTTCAATAAAAGCATATTTCACTTGAGTCTAGCTGTGTCTATATGATATCAACAAATGTGGTGAATTCATGCAATGATGCTAACCAGTCATCTGGTGTCATTGTGCACCAGAATAACCAAACAGCTTGTTTGAATGTTTCTAACAGGTTATTTTGTTCCACCATTTCCAGTGCGGGGGTGGGGGGGGTAGGGGGAGGAGATGACATCAGTTTCATTACTGTTTCTTAGCAATGATGAGTTAATGGTAATAATAATATGGGGTGACATCTATTGCTTACTACTCAGCCGATTTCATCAGTACTATGGAGAGGGAAAAAGTATGTTTTTCTTTTCTTTTGAAAACATTCAGTCCACATTTGTATTCACTGCATTTACTGGATTGAGCCCCTGGTAAGATTGTTTGATTTACAAACAGTAAGCTTATTAAGAAGAAAATTGCCAAATTACAGTATTTGGTGTGTTTATCTGAATTTTTCAAATCACGTAAAATATAAGATAACTTTCTCTTTCAAATCACTAACATAAGAGAAATTAAACTGGTTTAATCCCTGCCACTTGTACTCTTTTTGAGAATAAGGTGCTCCCTTCAGATATCATAAAAACACATATGGTGGATATACTAGGGGTTGTGTGCTTCCTTTGGTACTGCTGAATCTTAACAGATCTCCGCACACTCCTGCCTAATTCATCTTGTGACAGATGCCCAAATTAGCAAGATGGCTGCTTGGCTTTGGGTTTGCCATCTGTTATGAAGCTAATTGGTCTTGCTGTTTTAATCAATGAAGCGTAAAAATTCTAGAGTTTTCTGGGACATATAGGATTTGAAGTCCACTCATCCTACACGTATTTATTCATCCATTCAAAAATATTTATTGTGTTCATATTCTGTATCTGTCCATATTTTATATGCTGGGATTACAATGGCAAACTTTTTTATAGAGCTCAAATTCTATTGGGGAAAAATACAATAAAAATAAATATGTTATAAGTAATGTAATTAAACTATAAAGGAAAATAAAGTTTGATAAGGAGATGAAGAGTGGCAAGAGTTGGAGTAAAATCTTAAACAGGGTGGTCAGGTAGGTCCCTGAGGAGATGACATTATTTGAGCAGGTGTCCAAAAGAAGGGAAGAAGAGTCATGCCTTTTGAAAGGGATGACTATTCCAGGTAGAAGAAACAGGGAATGTGAAGGATCTAAGAAGAGAGCTTGCTGGATGTGTTCAAGGAATAGCACAGAGGCCCTGGAGGCTGGAGTGGAGTGAGGGATGGAAAGAGGTATAGGAATTAGATCAGAGAGGAGGTCAGGGACCGGTACTTAATGGCCTTTTAAGTAAGAACTTTGAATTTATACCTAAAAGTGATAAGAAACCCTCATAGGAGGGTTTTGAGCAGAAGAATGAGATCTGATGTGTGTTTTTAAAAGCTCCCCGATGGCTGCAGGCAGTGGGTGTTCAGGATTGGGAATGAGGCCAGGTAAGAAGCACTCGCAGCGGTCTGCTTTAGACAAGTAGTGTGGTGGCAATGGAACTTGGTGGAAATAGGGATTAATTCAAGAAGCTTTCACTAAATTATGTGCACAAAGTAAAGGAAGAGGCAAAAGCTTCATTTAAAAAGGATTTTGATTTCCTTTACTTTAGAAAATGGATCTCAAAATGCACTCAATTGTAGGAGGCCCACTCAAGTGCAATAAAAATTTTAAATGGTGGCTCCATCCTCATTGAAGGGTTTTGGAGCTCCTTTGCTAGATGAACGAATTAGTAATCACATTTTCTCCCATATTTCTCAATACCTTTGCCCTTTGGCAATTTTATAGACAGCCTTAGGATATGATGGACTGAAGCACTGATCGTGGCTAACAATAGTTCTCCACACAGACTGCATGATGGAATCACCTGGGAGAATAGATGCCCAGCAGCACCCTAGACCAATTAAAATCTCTAGGATTGGGACCCTGAATGTCAGTACTTTTTCAAAGCTCCCAGGTGATTCTATTGTTCCTCCAGGACTGAGAACCTCTGCTTTAAATACATGATATCATTTAGTACACACAACAATCTTATGAAGACTGTACTGTTTCTTCTATTTTAGTAGATAAGGAAACTGAGGTTTATAAAAGCTAAATACCCAGCTGGCAGAGAGCCAAGGTGCCTTTAACAGAGGCAGCCAGACTCAGATTTGTTGCTGTTAATGAGCACTTCAAGTTTTGGATTCTGTCTGTGACGGGAACAATTTCTAGGTCATCATTCAAATAGCAGAAGGAAGAAACAAGTTTATCAACTTAACTATATATAATCAACCCAAACATCTTCCTCAACTCTCTTCTGCATAAAACCTATTAAACTATAGACTTTGTGTTGTGTTTTTTTCCTTTCAGTAGTTCTTGGTGTTCACTTTGTCCCAATTTCATCTACAGGAAAATGCTCAGAATTTCCAGATGAATGGCAAAAGTAACATGTTTTGTTTTCAATTCCAAGTGTTAAATCTCTTAGTGTTTGGAAGAAATCATTTGTAAATGATGCCATAGAATCTAGAAGTTGCCAGGAGAAGCTGGTTATCCAGAAGAGCTCTGATCTGTAGTGTTTGTCAATTCTCATGGTGCAAATACTCCCACCATGGCTGAATTCAAGTTACCAACATGGCATCACTGAGTGAAAAATTAGGATGAGATGTGCAATAAGCATATCATTATATGATATTTCTACCATACAAATAAAATAGACATAAATATCTTTAAGAGTATAAATAATTGTAAAATATAATAAAATAATTTAGGAATTGATAATTTGTATATTTATTATTTCATTTTTAATATAATTTATTTAATTGTAAGTTGATATGATGTAATTTTTTTCTTAGTGGCTGTGTTTAGCAACTGGCTTTCAAAATCTGAAAGTTTAATAATAGGCTCTTGTGAGCTGTCCTACCACTGCCTCTCATCCTGTTGGAGTCTGGAAGCTCTAGGGAGGGAGTGATAGAGACTCTAGGAAGGGTGTCCTCTGCCACAGGTGGGATGACCCTCAAGGTAGGTAGAATCAAGTCTGACCTCCTACAGTCTGTCAAGGAGAGAGATGATTTTCTGATGTTCCAACTTGGGAAACAGCACAGATTTCCATAGATATAGATATGAAAGGGTGATTCCTTCAGAAGTGTGCTTTGTACATAGAATTGTACAAAATATGTGTAAGTTGAGTTCTAAAGTATGACATTGCCATTCAAATGTATTAGGGCTTTATTGTGTGCATTTTGGCTCAGTTATATTATGGTTTAAATAAGAGTTGGTCAACTAATCTGGAAACTCAACTATCATTTATAATAGGTGTTTGGGAATATATTCTAGGTCATTTTTAACTTAGAGCTTGATATTTGAAACAAAACCACTTAGTAAGTTGGAAATTTTGGGTAGTTGTTACTGATTATCTTTTCTATTTGTTATATTCAGTGGCAATGACACCAAAAAGATGATAAATATCATTGCAAATGCAGCTTGACTTACCAATGTGAAAATCATTGTGCTATAATTGGTAAACGCCAAGCAATAGATTGGCTGGATACATGGATAAGAAATTCATGATATAAACACAGCATTTATAGATAGATTGTTTTTCCCATTTAGAGAATGCTTTTTCTGAATTATTTTCCATAGATTCAAATCATGAATTTTTTACATGGTACATGTTAATTTATATTATTTTACAATAGGGAACTCTACCTGTTTAACTGAACAGATTGCTGGGTTGACATCATCTGAGTCCATTGTTCTTCCTGTTATATACAGTGGTTTCATGATATATCTTCCTTGAATAATGTAAATTGCTTTGAAAAGTTTTGAGGACAAGGCAAGTGCTGCAAACCTTAGGTGGAAAAACTAAATGGAAGTCTAAAGATAGTTCCAAGTACACCAGGTGATGGGAATGTATTCATATAGAAAACTAAATAGATTATGAAACACTATAGAGAAAGATGTGCTCACAGAAATGCAGGAAATAAGCGTTGTCCTTCTTAAATCTATTTGCTGAATGAGAATGAGTTCCTAAATTAACTGTGATTTGTCAAATAGATTGACAAGTAATTTTATTCTAAATTTCATTTTGAGAAGTTAGTTCTTATTGAAGCCTAACAATGTGAGTTGAAAAGAATCATTCCTTTTTCTTTACTTTAAAACGTAAAGACAATAAATTGCAAAAAAGTTTTTCATATGTCAAATACTTGTATAATTTGGCATGTTTACTCATAATTTGTTATGTATTTTAGTAGGGTTGTAAGTTACCTATTTAAGTTAAATAATGTGTTTATTTTGAAAACACTCTTTTTTCAACAAAGCTATTAATCTTTTTTT
>PVKH010046242.1:0-10419 GCA_004027955.1 Chaetophractus vellerosus
TCTTATGCAAATACCTTACCAATAAGTCTAGAATAGGTGCTACTTCTTGCTCACTAGGTCCAATCAGCATGATATCATTCAGATAATGGACCGGTGTGATGTCTTGTGGGAGGGAGAGAAGAGCAAGTTCCCTGCAGACAATATTATGACAGAGGACTTGATAGTTGATATATCCCTGAGGTAGGACAGTGAAGGTATATTGCTGGGCTTAACAGCTGACAGCAAGCTGTTTTTGCTGGTCTTTACTAATGGCAATTGAGAAAACAGCATATGTCAGATCAATAGCTACATATCAGGTGCAGGGGATCTGTTGATTTTCTCAAGCAATGATACCACATTCGGAACAGCAGCTGCAATTGGGCTCACCACCTGGTTAAGTTTACGATAATCCACTGTCATCCTCCAAGATCCTTCTGTTTTCTGCAGGGGCCAATATGAGCATTGAATGGGGATGTGGTGAGAATTCCCACACCTGCATTTTTCCAGTCCTTTATGGATTGCATTGATCTGTGCAATCCCTTCAGGAATCTGGTATTGCTTTTGATTTACTATTTTCCTGGGTAGGGGCAGTTCTAGTGGCTTCCACCTGAACTTTCCTACCAAAATAGTCATGACTCCACAAATCAGGGATCCAGTGTGGACATTCTGATATTATTCAGTATGTCTATATGAATTATGCATTCTGGAACTGGAGAAATAACCACAGACTGGGTTCAGGGACCCTCTGGACCCTCTGGACCCACTGTGTAATGGACCTGAGCTAAAACTCCATCAATAACCTGATTTCCATAAGCTCCTACTCTGACTGGTGGACCATAGAGACATTTTGGGTCTCCTCGAATTAATGTCATTTCTGAGCTGCAAAATGTCTGATCATTTCCTTTTCCCCAATGCATGGTCACCCTGGTAAAAAGGCATAAATCTTCTTAGGGAAAGCTGAGAAGAAGATTAACAGTATAAAATTTTGGCGGTATTATGGGATCTTTTGTGAATTGCAAAAGTACTAGAACCAATTCAGAAATCCCATTTTTAAGATTCTGATTTCAAGAATCACTCCTGGTAACAAGCTTTATTGATCAGAGTTCTATAGGGAAACAGAACCAACAGGAGATATCTGTAAATAGTATGAGATTTTATAAAATTGTCTCACATGACCGGGGGCCTGCACAGGTACAAATTCTTTAGGGCAGGCTGCAAACCAGGATTCCACTGAAGGACCTCATCGAGACCCCCAGGAGATGCTGGCTATCTGAAGTAGAGATGGGAATTCTTTCTCTGAATGCTAAAATCATTTCTCCTTTTAAGGCCTTAAACTGATTGGATGAGATGTTACTCATTGCTGATGGCAATCTCCTCATTTGATTGTAGATGTAACCAGCCACCTATGTAATCACTGATGATTAAAGTCCATGAAATGCCCTTGTATTACAATTATCCCAGTGCTTGCTTGACCAAACAACTGGGCACGTACCTGGCCGAGTTGACACATTAGCCTAACCATCATACTAGTTAAATCTGAATATTAAACAACTAGCAGTGTGTGTGTATGTGTGTGTAATGTATATATTTAGCATTCCAATGCTTATTCTAATGCCTGACATGTTCCCAGAGTGAGAGTCTATATTCATTGCATCCTTATGCAGAAGTTATATCGTTTTCTCCATTTTACAGATCAGTAAACTAAGATGCACATAGGGTAGATAATTTACCAGATTTACCCAGCCTTTAAGTGGCTGAGTCAGTATATAAACCATGCACAGGCTGCACAGATTTCCACCAAAAACAGTCATACTCATTTTTCTGGAATCACATGGTTCTATAAAACTACATTTATTTTTCACCTTTTATTGCAACATGAGTAAAACAGACACTTCATATTCTTCCTAAGCTACATGTGAAAAAAAATAGGCAAAGGATAGTGATAAATGGCAACCAACATTGCCTTAATGTGGGGAGAACTAAACTTTGGTGAGAATTACAGTAAAGTGGAGAGTTCCTGCCTATCTCCAGGAGATTACAGCCATGGTGACAGATACTGATACTTTGAGGGATGAAAGAAATCCAGATTTACATCTGAAATCTCCTGCATTTTAAAAATGGACAAAACCACAATCGGTTCTAGTTTTGTTTGTTTTGTTTGAATACTGTGAGGACTAAAATGTGTGACAGCAAAACTAGAGAATGCATGAGCTGGCTTTGGCCCAAGATCTACAGTGTGATACCTTAGCACCCATTGTGATGAGCAGACCTGAGCCACATTTTTTCCCCAGCCTGCCGAGAAAGCCTGGATGACATCACACCTCTTTTGGAAATTCCGTTCTGGGATTTGACTGGTACAGAGCCACATTTCATTCTAAGGGCAGATGAGCTAGTCAGACTAAGAAGTTACATTTATCTCCAGCCCCTGGTGTGGGAGAGCCTTGATCTGCAATTGTTTTTCTAGGAGCCTAGATCAATGTAGCCAAGCTGAGTAGGCATTTTGGTCAATGTTCTCTTAATGTAATAGTAGTTAGGGCTTAACTAAGAATTTAAGTTATTCAAAGGTGCCTATTTATCAGGAATAGCAACTGTCCAGAGGAAATACTTTCTAAGAAAATGATGCATTTCTATTTAAAATTATATTGTTTGGTTTTCTCCCATTCTTATGGACACCAAGTACAGAGATTCTCTTTTCTCTCGTTTAGAAAATACTGTCCATGTAACAAGGCACAGTCATTAGTTCAATCATTTCTAGTATGTACTATAACAGATTCTAATGTGCTTCACCTGGAGAACAATACCAACTATTTTCAGAAGAGAAAAAAAATTTTAGTTGAAGTTCAAGTATTCTTTCCAGTGGAAATAACAAAAGAAAGATCATGTAACAACAATAAGTTCTATTATCTTTTATTTAATGCTTGTGATTCTTAAGTAATACAGTGAAGTAGGTGAAATAATCCATTGGTTTCAGGTTGAAAAAAATCAAGGTTTAGAGTGATTAAGCAACTTGCCTGATGTTACACATCAAGTAAGGATAAAAGAGCAAACTCCCCCTCTGTCCTGGCACTCTTCCATTCCTTTCTGAACCACATCATTAAATTCATTGATCCTTAAAGAGTGATCTTAAAGATTCAAGTGCTCCACAAATTCAGGATTGGGGACAAAAGTGATTTATCTGCAATCAGAGAAGTAATCATGACAAAAGAAAAAAAAAAAAGACTGACAAAAATTACAAATGTCACAAAATGCAGGGAAAAAGAATTTATAATATTTATAACAAGTAATAACTCTCTGGCACGCCTCTTTTCAACTATTTTTCCCAACTATTTTTTACTACTTAATCTTTTACTGTGTATTTTTTTTACAAGTATTTGTGTGTGTGTGGGGGGGGCAGATAATTTTAATAGACAGGATGGACTGATTAAATCAGACTTTTCTAGAATGGTTGATAAAAATCTGTTTTTATTATTGTTGACTTAGAACATTTCCTTCAGCATTACGGCCAGTATCAGTAACATCATGTAACTATTTATTATTGTTGTCAAACTTTGGGGAAAACTGCCAGATTCCTTTCATATGTAAACTGTAAACTTTAGGGCACTCTTATCTTTTCCTGTGCAGTAACTAATCTAAAATACTCTGAATTGAAAATGTATGGCACATAAGCAAATCTATAGGTTATGCTCTTAAGTCTATTTCTGAAAAGACAGAACTTCCATTTTGATTAGATATTGATGAGGACTAAACCCTTTTGTTTTCAATTATACACGTCAGATGGTTGGAAAATGTTTTCACAGAATAGATTCTGCATTAGAATCTTTCAACATTGGTTCTCTCCACTACCCAGATACTTTTGGTGTCTGCCACTATTCTGTAGGGCACGTGCATGTGGTGATACAAACTCTGAACTTACTTGTTTCTGTCATAACACTGATTGAATTAGCACAGCAGAAAGAAAGAGAATTCCTGGGAGCGACTCCAACACAGTCAACAGTAACTGAACTAGAAACAGAAGTAACCGCAAGCCTCTTAAATATAGCCTACTATACCAAAATTGTGCATTCCAACTCAACTTCCAGTTGAATCTAGCTACCTGAAAATACCACCACAGTAACCAGTTAATAAGGTGAGTTTATTGCATATCATTGTAAGGGAATCTCTCCCTTGACAAAATATTAGTAGCATCTTTGGGAGGAGAGCAAAATTGGGATAAAGATTTTGGAGTCTAGGTTAAGGCAGATTTTTCAATATAGGGCTTAAAATGCAATAAGAATCACTATGTGATGGTTTAGGATTGTGGACATGGCAAGGAGAGGAATTTGAGGCCAAGATTTCTAAAAGTCTTTGGAAGTAAACTGTACTTCCATCAAACAGTTGGATGTTCATGTAAGTGTTTATTCCCGGGATGTTCCTGAAACTAACAACAAAGTTATTTGCAACTTTTTTCTACCCGGGCAAGAGTTTCCTAGAAATCATGTTAATATAGATAGTAAGCGATAAGGGTGTCAATCGTTTGTGTTATTTTCCTGAGTACTATCCATTACCTTTCCAAGTACAAATGCAGGAAAGATGAAAGCCTGGAAAGAAAGAGCACTCTTAACCATTGTGGGTAAATACTTTATTTTTTCAAGTTGTACACAAATATATGGTAATATGAACACATTGCATGGGTGTCTGTAAGAATCTTGGAAGGGGTCGAAAAAATAGAGGAGCGCTGAGCGTCATTGGCTTCATAGTAATTTTTCCTTTCTCAGGAAGACCAAATACCTGGACCACTGCATCCTCTCCCCCACCCCCATCCATCCTGATTAAAATCTCCAGATGTCACCCTAGTCTGATAGAGGTGGATGGCAGAGCACACTTGGGAAAACCACATTAATCAAGGGAAGACACCTAGGGTAGCCTCCTTTCAGAAAGCTGCAAGGCTAATGCAGAACCATCACTACTCCCTTTTCATCCTCTCCCCAAGAATCTCGCCCCCACTTAATGCATATTCTATTTTTCTGGTAACAACATAAGCACTTCAGTAATCAATGCCATTTAGTATGGTGGATAGATATGAGTAATTCCATTATTTATTAATGATGAGAAAGTGCTGGGATGAAACATGTTTTCCAGAATTTTTCTGATTGTTTGTGGAGAGATTGCCTTTTTGGCTGCTTAGACACATTCATTTCCTCTGCTGCAAAAAGAAGGGATATTTATGAAGCATAATATAAACATTATGTGTCTGTCTGTATGTATATGTGTGTGTATATGTGTGCATATTATATAGATCTTTTTGTTTTTGTAATTCTTTATACTTGACAAAATAGTACAAATATAACAAACAACTGGTTGGGCTGTGCAACGTGCTGAAGTGTTTTTAATATAACCTTACTTAATTTGATATTCACAACATTCTTATAACATTGTTCTCATGATTTTCCACATTGTCTATAAGAAGACCTTGAAGTTTACCTTGTTTAAGTAGTTTGCCCAAAGTGGATCTAGAACTCAAAACATATGATTTAAACCCCAAATCTAAATACACTGCGTTTCCCACCATGCCATGATTACTTAAGAGAAAAATATGTTTATTACATATTTTATAAAATTTAAAAAATGAAAGCCAAGTGATTTTTATAATTTTTAAAAAATATTTTTTTATTTTATTATATATCCCCCTCTTTCTGCTTGTTCTTGCTGTGTTCATTTTTGTGTTTTCTGTGTCTGCTTGTCTCCCCCCACTGCGGCGACCCGCCGAGTCAGCTCACCGCCTGCGGCAGCCTGCCTGCTTGCAGCGGGTTTGCCCTGCCTTCTCAAGGAGGTCTGCCCGCTCGAAGAGGCCCTGGAAACCGAACTTGGGGCCTCCCATGTGGTAGACTTGAGCCCTACCCATTGGGCTACAGCTGGCCCCCCATTTTGTAATTTATTTATATGTATTTTTATTTCATTGGAAAGCACAATCACTTGTATCTCTAAGTAGGAATCACAAACAAATGTATATTAAATCCAAACTATAACTGCCTGGAATGCTTTGCGCCACCCAGCTTGTTGGGTTCACTTTATCTTGTAAGATCTAAGTAAAACTTGATTAAATCCCCATCTATCCCACAGCAGAAGTATCTCCAGGGATTCTTAGGGAGCCAATATTTTTCTAAGTCACCTCCTGTTCCATTTTCTAGTTTTTGTCAAATTCTTAAATGTAGTCATGCCTTAACTCCTTCTACCCCTTTCTAGCTTTCCAGTGACTTCTCAAATGCACAATTCAAAAGTTTTCATCTTAAAGAAAACCCCAAACTACAGCACTACTTCAAGGCAGTTTGGTGTACAACTCAACTTTTAGTAATATGTTAATAATGTCGTTGATGGCAGTGTGTATTCTCTGTGTGTGTGTGTGTATGTGTGTGTGTGCAGGGTTGGGGGTGGTTGGAGTGAGGGTTATAGTTTGGTATTCCAGATAACTTTAAGCATTTAGGCAACCTTATCTAAAATTTAAAGGTTTATAGGCGTTTTGAATATTCTCTCTCCTAGAACTAATTCACTAATCATGTTACTAAATTTTCCTCTTTCTCTTGCCCATTTCCATGTTGCAATAGTTGCCTGCCACCAAACTGGAACTCTAGTTACTTTACAGAACAATTTAGTTTCTTTTGTGAACTGTTCCTTTACACTACGAGATGGGATGGGATATGAAGGAATACCTTTGAAAGGCAATATATTAAAGGAGTTTCTTAGACAGAGCTCAGTTTGCCTCAGAGAGAAATTATGTCATCCCATTAGGAAGAAAGCAACAGAGATTTGTTGTTATTTAAAGGAATGCTGTGCACACGCGCGCGCACACACACACACACACACACACACACACTTGCTTTCTACTACAGGAAGGTAGAGATCAATCCAGGTCTCCAGATTTCCTGCCTATGGTTCTAAAACTACCAGTAATGACCTTGAGCAAGTCAAGGTCATGCTTCTTTCTACATCATCTTAGACTCTATTTTTTTAACACTACTTAAAAATAATTTCAGCGTTAAAATTTATGTAATAACACTTGAAACACATTCATAAATGTTTTTCTCTTCTTCTATTAGCCGTACATTAATTATTCTTAAAATATCTGCATCCCCTTTAACACTCCAGCGTTTAACTGAAATCCTCTGGTTTTATGTGTACATTTATTTTTTCAGCACCATAATTTATATTGGCTACATGGAAACATATGGTAATCCAGGTGTAAGCTTCCCTGGAAGACTGCCCGAGCAGCTGAATCCCCACCTGGCACTCTGCTCTTGGCCTGTAATCAAACTCCTCCCAAACTGGACCGCTTTTGAAGTTCCGGAATGTATAAATGTGATAAGGTTCTTAGTGCCTCTCATGACCTGGGTGATGATGAGAATCACTTGAGCTGAGAAGGAAAGGACTTTAAAAACAAAATAGAAAAATGGATTATTCTTTCTACCTATAAAGACACTGAATCAGAATCTCAATTTCAAAACAAGCCTCCAGGTGATTTGACAACTACTTACCAGCCACTTACCATGCACCCACACTTTGCTAGTCACCTGGAATAACATTTGTTTCTAATCCCTGGGTACCTTTCAGGTGTACAGTGTCCTGTCTAAATTTTAAACCAGGGGTATTCTACATGATTTCATCACTGATTCTTCTCCCCAGCTTTTCATGCAAAGTTGTTTAATCCTTTGCATTGCATTCTGCTCTTCATTTTATAGCAAATAGAAAGAAGAGCATAGTTTTTGGAGTCAGATTAGTCCAACTTCAGGAACCTCTCTCACTTATTTTTATTCTCATTGTTCTCAGCTATAAAAAGAGGCAATGACAATTCTTTCACAAGGGATATATTTGAGATTTAAATGGAAATGCATAACCCATATTTACTCTACATCAGACATTCACTAGGTAATAGGCTCCTTCTGTTTGCAGCCAGGTTTTTGAGATGTTGGACAAATCAATTATCCTTTCCAGGGAATTTAATAAAAGGGGCAGTTAGTATAATACCTGAGCTCCCTTTGAGCTCAGAATTAAAGGCTATTAAACTTAAGAGATGCTGAAATGTCCTATGCTATGATTAGAGTAAGGACCTGTTCCCTACTCCCTAAATATTGTAAATTTAAAAAAACCTGTAGTCATGTTTCATAACTACTTATCATTCTTATGTTCCTAAATTAAAGTTACCAGTTATGGAAGGAGTTGTGTTATCTCAGCTACAGAAAGACATCAAGGGGTAAATGCCAAAAATTCTCAGAAGGGAGAGTTCTGTTTCACCTAAGGCATTATAATGGAACGAGCCCACACTCGCACTCACAACCATCATCACCAACCAAGAATAATGGCTTAGAGGGAACAAGTAGAATCCTTATAAATATGTTGATCTCTCCCCAAATTAAATAACACGAAGTGGGTATACTCATTATCTATGACACAGTTCAAATATGAAATATTGAGTAAGGTGCAAGTAATTTCCATCTGTTATCATTTCATCACTATAAATTTCTTAGAATCTTAATATTGGTAGAGTGGCCGGGGAAATATTGGGTTAATTTTGCTTTCTTGCAAATTATAGCAAAGCTAAGAGAGTTTGTTGTTGTTGAAGAATTAATCAAGTGATTTTTAGACTTGGAGTCCATATGTCATTCTCTGTAGCTCATGACCTCTGAATATTTTTTTAATATGTGACCCCATGTTTACTCTAGAAGAATCCATTTCCAGAAACAAAATAAACAGTCTCCAAAACTGTGAATATACAAGGAGTACAGAGAACTTTTTCTCATTGACTCTTTCGGCCCAAGAAATGGGTCTTCTCTGGAGTCTGGTAGGCCCAGCTCTCCTTAATTTCTCTTCTCTCTTCTCTCTACAGTTCCTAGGGCATTTCTCACACTATGCCAACTCTCTCCCAGGGTCCTAGCTGTATCATAGCAGTGAATCTCGATCTCCCTGTAGGTTATTCCCAGTTCAATTAAAAGTAACTTATTTTTATTCCTAGAGAATTCATAAGTTTTTCTGCATTTTTCAGAGTGGCTGATACACAGGAAGAATGGGCCTTTCTCTCACTGATAGTTTATACTTCTCAGGTAATGACTTCTATATATATGGTAAGAACTCCTTTGTCCCTTATTTCTATTTTATTAATGGCCCCCATTAAGGGCAGGAGGGGGAAGAGGAGAAGATAGATTAAGGGATAGAATATTTTAATTTTTCCTATCACTTTGAAATTCTCATAGCATAGAAATTTCTCATAAATTCCACTCACTGTTATGGGGAAGATTGCATGTACACATACACACAGGCAGTTTACAGCATTTTAAAAGTGTCTTCTTCCAAACAATTGGTTTGGGGGATATCTAAAGTCTCTGCCACAAGGTTGGATAGAAAGAAAAATTGTAGAAGAGATGAAAGTAGTACATGGGAGCAATATTTTTGCTTCCTACTTATAATACAAGCCTCCTAAATATTTTATTTTACTTTTTTTGTTTCTGATAAATAAAACCCTCATTTACATTCACATCTTCTGTCAGGTCTTCAAGCAGTTGCCTGAGTCCCAGTTTCTGCCCCCATTGAGTAAAGAAATAGCTCCAAGATCTGTGGACCTATTTGCAGGACAAAAAAGTCCTCCTCCAGTCTGGAACACTCACAGGGGCTGTGACTGACAGAAGAGGAGGTTCATTCACAAAACTTCAGAGGCAGGTGAGTACAAAGGAAATGCTAAGTACCCTAACAGGGTAGTTCTGAAAGCTCATCAGCTCCCTGTATTTGATAGACTCTGTCACCATTGCCAACACAGCTGTTGGAGAAAGCTGCCAAATAGGAGCAGAATGAAAGAGGATGAAACTGCAGTTGGGGGAAAATACTTTACACATCTTAGCCCCATCTGCTATTTTTTTAATCTGTGTTCAGCAAGGAGGGTCCAAAGTGAATGTCAACAATGGCTCCAAAGACAGCCACCTTTTTACCTTTTAAAAAAATCAATATAATCATTAAAACATACTAATCCTGTTTTATGAAAAAGATGAGAAGGTAAAGAACATTACATTCCAATAGATGTTTTTAAATAAGCCTGCCTTGGGAGGGGTGGAGGGGGAGTTGATGATGGACGACGGCTATGCAGGGGAATCCAGAGAGCCTGCAGCTGCAGGCAGGATAATCCCTTCCATTGTATCCAAGGGATATAGGCCCCCTCTCACTTGGTGGTGGAGGGGACATCACCATTCCAGACTCCTTGGGATTGGGGGAAGAACTATGGACTAGAATGGACTTGTTGGAGTCCTGATATAGACTTGTGATATATGCAATGAAAGAAATTGCAAAATTATCTGGAGCCAGGGTCACTGGACACTTTGGGAGCAGGATGAGGAAAGAGCAATTGTAATGCGGGTTTTTTTTGGGGGGGACCTGGGAATTGTCATGGATGATGCTGCAATGGAGGATGTAGTCCAGTTTGTA
>PVKH010046243.1:0-10429 GCA_004027955.1 Chaetophractus vellerosus
AAGGTGCTGGGAGAACTGGATAGCTATAACCAAAAGAATGAAAGAGTACCCATATCTCACTCCCTATACAAGAATCAACTCAAAATGAATCAAAGACCTAAATATAAAAGCCAGGACAATAAAACTACTAGAATAAAATGTATGGAAACATCTTAAAGACTTTGTGATAGGTGGTGGTTTCTTGGACCTTACACCTAAAGCACAAACAACAGAAGAAAATATAGATAAATGGGACCTCCTCAAAATTAGACACTTTTGCACTTCACAGGACTTTGTCAAAAGAGTGAAAATGCAGCTGACTCAATAGGAGAAAATATTTGGAAATCACATAACTGATAAGGATTTAATATCCATGATACATAAAGAGATGTTACAAGTCAACAATAAAAAGACAAACAATCCGATTTTTAAATTGGGCAAAAGACTTGAATAGACATTTGTCCAAAAAAAATACAAATGACAAAAAAACACATGAAAAAATGTTCAACATCACTAATGATTAGGGAAATGCATGTCAAAACTACAATGAGATATCAATCCATACCTACTAGAATGGCCACTATTAAAAAGTCAAAAAACTACAAGTGCTGGAGAGAATATGGAGAGATAGGAACACCTATTCACTGTCGGTGGAAATGTAGAATGATACAGCCACTGTGGAAGACTGACAGTCTGTAAAGAAATTGAATATAGATTTACCACGTGACTCAATAATACCACTATTGAGTATAAACCCAGAAGAACTGACAGCAGTGACACGAATGGACATCTGCACACCGATGTTCATAGTGGTGTTATTCACAATTGCCAAAAGTTGGAAATAACCCAGGTGTCCCTCAACCAATGTGTGGATAAACAAACTGTGGTGTATTCACACAATGGAATATTATTCTACTGTAAGAAGAAATGAAGTCGTAAAGTATATGACAACATGGATGAACCTAGAGGACATTATGTTGAGTGACGCAAGCCAGACACAAAAGGACAAATACTGTATGACTGCGCTACTATGGACTAAATATATTGTGTGACATGTTGTATGATTCTATTTATATAAAATGTAAATATAAATCAATTTATAAAGATGAAATTAGATTAGTGGTTATGTAGGGTTAGGGAAGTCATGCTAAGGGGTGTGGAGTTTTTCTTTTTGGTGTAGTGAAATGGTTCTAAATTTTTTTATGATAATGAATGCACAACATTGTGATTATACTAAAAGCCATTGATTATACACTTGGATAGATCCTATGGTACATGAATATACCTCAATAAAACTGTTTAATAAATAAATAATTGTGCAAAAATAGCCAGAAATAGCAGCTATGTACGGCAGGGGAATCACAGCAAGATTGAGAAGTGAAGAATTCTCTTGTTTATTGTTTGTTTTTGTTTATTGTTATTATTGAAATAATGAAAATGTTCTAATAATGATTGAAGTGATGCATGCACAACTATGTGGTTATACCAAATACTGTTGATTGTACACTTCAGATGAATTGTGTGCTTTATTAATATGTACCAATAAGCTTGATTTGTTTTTTTAACAATGGGCAAAAGACATTAATAGACCTTTTTCCAAAGAGGAAATACACGTGGGAAAAATACACATTAAAAGACGTTCAACATCACTAGCTATTAGTGAAATGCACATCGAAAGTACAATAAGATATCCTGCCACACCTATTAGAATGGCCACTATTTAAAAAAAACAAAAACCAGAAAACTGCAAGTGTTGGAGAGGACGTGGAGAAATAAGAATGCTTATTCACTGTTGGTGGGAGTGTAGAATGGTGCAGCAGCTGTGGAGGACTGGTGGTTCCTCAGAAAGTTAAATATAGAGCTGCCATATGATCTGACAATCCCACTCCTAGGTATATACTCAGAAGAACTGAAGGTAGGATGTGAATAGACATTTACACACCAATGTTCATAGCAGCATTATCCACACCTGCCAAAAGATTGAAACAATCCAGGTGTCCATCAACAGATCAATGGATAAATAAATTGTGGTATATTCATATATTAGAATATTATTCAGTTGTAAGAAGAAATGAAGTCGTGATGCACATGACATAAAGGATGAACTTTGAGGATATTATATTAAGTGAAGCAAGCCAGGCACAAAAAGACAAATATTATATGATCTCACTAATATGAACTAAATGTAATGAGCAAAGTCATGGAGTTAATAGCTAGAAGATTGTTTGCCAAAGATAGAATGAGGATAGAGAATGCAGAACAGTAGCTTACTTTGTGCAGAATTGGTAATAATGTTGATTGTAAATGCTTGGAATTGGATAGAGGTGATGAATAGCACTTAAGAGTGAATGTAATTATCAGTGCCAATATGGGGGGGTATGATCATGGGTGAAAGGGAGAATTGGGGGTTGTATGTCACTGAAAAGGCTAAGGGATGAAATATGGGACTGTGTAGTATAGGGAAACCTGTTGCAGATGATGAGTGTGATTAGTGGTACAAATTCAATGAGGCAGAACAGGTGTATGTTATTGTTACAAGATGTTAATAATAGGGTGGTATCTGAAAAAATGCACCTAAAGGGGAGCAAATGTGGCTCAAGCAGCTGAGCGCCTGCTTCCCATATGGGAGGTCTCAGGTTTGGTTCCCAGTGCCTCCTAGAAAAAACACAACCAAACATGAAAGAAATAACTCAGGGGAGCCCATGTGGCTCAGTAGTTGAGTGCTGGCTTCCCACATACGAGGCCCGGGGATCAATCTCCAGGCCCAGTACCTTAAAAAAAAAAATGCACCTCAAGCAACTGTGGACTGTAATGAATATTAATATATTTTTTCATCAATTGAAAAAAAAGAGAAAATTATCATAAGTGGCAGAAACCAGGCACAAAATGCTCCATATTGTTTGATTCCATTTATATAAAATGTAAATATTAATAAACTTATATAGTATGTGAATATATCTCAATAAAACTGTTGAATAAATAAATAAATAAATAAAAATGCAAGAACAGCCAGAAATAGCAGCTATGTATAGCAACAGAAGCATAGAGAGATTGAGAGGGGAAGAATTTTCTTGTTTACTTGTTTGTCTGTTTTATTACTATTTTTATTGAAATAATGAAAATGCTCTAATGATTGAAGTAATATACGCACAACTATGTGATTATACCAAATAATCACTTTGGATGAATTGTATGCTTTATTAATATGTACCAATAAAATTGATTCATTTAAATAAATAAATAAATACTTATAGCATTCAACAACAACAACAACAACAATTTATAGAGATGGAATTAGAGTAGTGAATATGTATGGCAGGGAATGGATAGAGGCATTGAAAGCTAACAGCTAAAGGGTGGGTTTTTCTTTCTTTTTGGAGTAATAAAAATGCTCTAGTATTGACTGTGGTGATGAATGCACAACTCTGTGATTATACCAAAAACCAGTGAATGTACACTTTGGATGGATTGTATGGTATATGAATATATCTCAATAAAATTGCTTAAAAAAACTAAAAAGAAAATATTTGAATCAGACAGTAAAGAAGTTGCTGATGAAAAAAGAGGGACATATATTCAGAAAAAGCCTGAGGTAAATTGTTAAAAATTATTTTGCACACTTTAGCCCAATATTTTGATGTCAAGTTGTTGATTCATGTGAAAGTACCACAAGACATCTTCAGCTATGCAAATGCTACACCAATATACCATTCATTTATGTTTCCTGAATTAAGTACTTGAAGACATCCTTATGCCTTAAGGCATGAGTCAAAATCAATAACTCAGGAATGGGAACATCAGAGTGTAAACAGACCAAGTGATTATCTAAGACAACGAAACACAGAATGTTATCCATTAAGAACTAATTGGTTGCAAAATCCAAAAGCAACCTGAAAAAGAAATAATAAATTTCCATATTACTTTAAGAATGACAAGAGAGGTTAAAAAGGTAAATTGTTGGTTATAATATGTTTCTAGAATAACAATGTTTAAAAAAAAAGCATAAGACTGTACAACACAAATAGTGAACCCCATTGTAAACCTATGGAATATAGTAAATAATATAATTGTAATGATATTGCTTCATCAATCATAACAAAAGTCAAAACACATAACAAAGGTACCACACTAACACAAAGTGTTAATAACAGGGAAAATTGTGTGTTTGAGGGGTTGGGGGGTACATGGGAACTCTGTATTTTCTACACAATTTATCTGTAAAACTACAACTTCTCAAATAAAAAAATTTTTTTTAAAGAATGACAGGAGAGTTGTCAGGGAGAGAAAACGTCCTATAAAAGTAATTGCAGGCGACCACTACTGGGTATATACCCAGAAGCACTGAGGGCAGTGACATGAACAGACATCTGCACACTGAAGTTCATAGGGGCATTATTCACAATTGCCAAAAGTTGGAAACAACAAGGTGTCCAGCAACTGATAAATGGATAAACAAATTATGGAGTATACCCACGATGGAATATTATGCAGCTGTAAGAAGAAATGAAGTCATGAAGCATACGACAACATGGATGAAACTGGAGGACATTATGTTGAGTGAAGCAAGCCAGACACAAAAGGACAAGTACTGTATGATTGTGTTATTATGAAATAAACATATTGTATAATAAAAAAAAAAGGAATTGCAGGGGGAAGCGGATGTGGCTAAAGCAGCTGTGCACCCGCCTACCACATGGGAGGTCCCAGGTTCAGTTCCCGGTGCCTCCTAAAGACGAGTAAGACAGCAAGCTGACATGGCGGACTGGCACAGTGAGCTGATGCAACAAGATGATGCAGTAAGAAGATGCAGCCAAGATGATGATGATGCACAGCGAGGAAACACAATGAGAGATACAAAACACAGGGAGCGAGAAAACAAGAGAGGCACAATAAACAGTGGCTCAAGCAATTAGGCGCCTCCCTCCCACATGGGAGGCCCTGGGTTCAGTTCCAGTGCCTCATAAAAACGGCAGACAGCGAGTGCAAACAACGAGGTGGGGGGGGGAGGGGAGAAATAAATAAAAAAATAAATCTTAAAAAAATAAAAGTAATTGCAGGGAGCAGGTGTAGCTCAGTTGGTTGAGTGCCTGCTTCCCATGTGCAAGGTCCCAGGTTCAATTCCCGGTACCTCCAAAAAAATAATAATAATTGCATTTATGGACAACTAAGTTTCTTAGATCCATTCCTCACATACACAATAAATTCTAAACAGATAAAAGATTTATATGTAGAAAAACTGAACCAAACCATACAAGAACTAGAACAAAACATGAGTAAATTCCTCCACAACCTGGAAAGTAAGAGAAACCTGCCTATGTCTGATTCAAAACCCAGCAGGAATCAGAGAAAATACTGATAAACTTTCATTCTTAAAAAATGTAAGGTTTTGGGGACTTCCACTTCCAGAAAGATAGAGTAGAAGTATTTCCTTATTCCTCCCACTAAGTACAACTAATAACCCTGAACATCATATAAGATGACTCTGAAAGGTGGAGAAAAGAAGGCAAAAAGCTAGGGACCTCAGGACCTGAGGAAGACAAAGCAGTGAGCTCCAAAAGAAAAAATAAAGTCAAATTTTTTTCAAAAAAAAAACACAAAACTCCAAAGGACTCGGAGAATTCACAAAGGATAAAATACAAAAGGTAAGGAAACAAGTAAAATATTCAACCTCATTAGGTAATTAGAGAAATGATAATGAAGATAACAATGAGTTCTTCTACATTATAACATTTTTTTACCTAATGATATTTTAAAAGATCAAAACAACTCAATGATGGCAAGAATGGAATCCTGGGTCATTTAATAAGGCAACATACATAAAGAAACTGTGATTTCATTATGCTAAAAAAAAAAGACATTCCTTACATTATGGGATAGATTATTATGCAGTCATTTAAAATCACATACCATTGACAGTAATTTTTTTTGGCTATTCTGGTGGTAGCAGGGGTTGTGGAGGTCTTTTATGTTCTGCATTGTTCCTTCTTAAAATGGTATAAAAATATTGTAAACAGAGAAACAATAAAGGTTAAAAATATGTGTACAAAGAATGTTTATTTGAAGAAATGTTTTTGCTGTGTAAGGAGAAATATATATATATGTACATATATACACAAACATAATTGTATAATTTTAACCAAAAATACACAGAAGACCAAAGAGAAAAAAGTCAGAATTTTCAGCGTGATACGGCTTATGACATTGAGTGTTTTTTCTTTCATTTCTTCCTCTGCTTCATGCTTTTATTTGATAGGGACGGGAGGAATACTTTGCAATTCGTCACTTATGAAAATCTGATAAAAATGTAAAAAAGAGGGTGGGTGGGAATCTGACCAAAACGGTCATGGCTAACGCACCTGTCTGCAGAAATAAAGAATGATCTCGGTGTTACTCGGGGCCAGGAGGAAGCACTGGCCAAACAAAGGGTGCTGAGCACTCAGCTGGATCAAACCTCCCCAAACAGTGTTAGACTTTTCCCTCTCTAGAACACATTTCAAGTCACAGGAATTACAAGACCATCCGTTTCTTCTTTCTGGGAGCTTTCTGGGTAGGAATTAAAGAATAAAGAGGATGGCATTTTCTACTTTTATTCTATTCTATGTGAGTGAGGCTCTCTCTTTCTTGCTTCTGCTATAGACTTCAACTTCTGTAACTTAATAGAGGCTTCATAAATGTTTCCTGATCCTCTGGAACCTGCAAAACTAGAATTGGCAAGTTTGATGTGAGAAAGAACACAAAATATATGTGTATTCCCTTCCAAATATGCTTAATTAGAGCCTCTCCATCCGGTGCACTGTTTCATCTAATTCAAAAGCACTACGGTCTGAACAGTAAATGGAGACTCATTAAGTTCCATTAGCAGCAGTCACATCGAATGGATACAAAAGACACCAGCAACTATTCACAGCAACAGGTAACACACGACAATAGAAGCCTGTTAGACAAATAACCTGGCTATCTTCAAATTGGATCCTCTTGCTTTTATAGGCACTTATTTTCTAAAGCTCAATGTCCTGTGAAACATGTTTTAATTATATTCTTAGACCACGAACCATGCTAATTTAACCAAGCCCTTCAGTCTTTCTGACATGTAAAATTCATTCTTATCATTTTAGTTTCCTCTGAGTGAGGTATGAGAGTAGATGGAAGACAAGCCCAGGTATTGTATAATTATCATCATCATCACCATCATCATCACAATATTGACCGAGTGCTCACTATGTGCCATTTACAAAGGCTCTACGTGTATTATTTTATCTAATACATCTAACATCTATAGGGTAGTAGTGTTTGCTTTTTAGCTGCTAAAACAAATACTATACAATGGGTTGGTTTAACAGAAGTTTATTGGCTCACAGTTTCAAAGCGAGAAGGCTTTCTTCTTCCCAGGATTAGGATCTTCTGGCTGGCTGGGAATCTTTGGAGTCCCTTGACTTTTCTGTCACGTGGCAATGCACATGGCGGCATCTTCTTCTTTCTCTTCCAGGTTCTATTGACTTCTAGCTGCTGGCTGTTCCCTGTAGCTTCTCTCTCTGTGTCCAATTTCCTTTGCTTATAAGGACTTCAGCCATATTGGATGAAGGCCCACCCTCATTCAGTTTGGGCACACCTTAACTAATAACATCTTCAAAGGCCCCATTTACAAATGGATTCACACTCACAGAACCAAGGATCTGGACACGCCTTTTGTGGGGGACATGATTCAGTCCCCAACAGGAGGCATTACTATTATCCCATTCACAAAAGATAGGTGTGGTTATGTGGTCTGAGTCACTTGGCTGGTAGGTGATGGAGTCAGGCTTGAAACCCAGACAGCCTGACTCCATGTTTGATGGCATGAACCACTGCATTCTAGTACCTTTTAGCATTTCATCTGAGATCTAAGGCAGGCTTCTTTGGGGGGTCTTAGAGTCTCATGAAGTCGTAAATGAATTACACCAACATTTCCCATGCTGAGAGGAATTCGTGGAAGCTCCTCAAAAAGGGTACATGGTCATATGATGATGAAACTGCTAAAACTATAACTCTTTATTGTCAAATCACAATGAACAATGTGGTGTTTGAGTCATGTGGACCCAGAAAATTAAGTTCTTTAAATTGGTCCTTTCCTGTGGGTGTGAGACCCGTTGATTAGATCAGATTCAATTGAGGGCCATTTGACTGGATTGTTACAGTGGGGCATAGCCCAGGGGGTCTTGGTCCTTGCTGGAGTCTTTTATAAACAGGAGAGGAGGCAGCAGACCCAGAAAAACTCCTAGAAACTGAGAAAGAAAGCCACAGATGGAGCAGCCAGAAGCTGAAAGCAATGGAGCCTGGAAGAGAAGGCAGAGAGGGCAGATGCCACCATTTTGCCCTGCCATGTGCCTGATGGCCCACAGCTGCAGCTCAGGGAGCGAGAGTCTCCTGATGAAGCCTTGATTTGGATGTTTTTCTCAGCCTCAAAACTGTAAGCTTTGAAGCTAGTAAATCCCCATTGTAAAAGCCAACCCATTTCTGCTATATTGCCTTGGCAGCCTTTAGCAACTAAAACACACGTTATGTTAAAATGTTTAGACAATGCAGCATTTCTCAAATTTAACTTACCAAAACATGCTCACTGTGGAGAGACACCTAATAACACCTTGCTCCACTGAACAGAGATAAGGAAAGGCTGGCTTACATTACTAGGGTCAAAAGAAGCCAGCATTCAAAACGAGGAGAGTTGGACTTAACGAATTATATTCAGTGCAAAAAGATATAAAAAGCCTTAAATGTTCCCTTCTTTGTCCACTTTCATGAGTCCCTTAACTCTATAAGGTGATCTCTTCTTTAGATGTAGGCAAATAGACAATACACAATACCTTTTTAACTTTCTTTCATTCCCTCTTCAAAATATTTCTGTTACCTCAGAAAAGTAGCCTTCCTTCCCTCCCATACCTCATTTATGAGCTCCCCAGGAATAATTCCAACAAGGATAACAATATAAAGAGGAGTGCCAGGAAGGCAGCTCTGTCAAAGAGGAAAGTTGACTGATTATTTTTTGAAGTTAAATTCTGAATTCCACAGCAAATTCTAAAGCCCCTGAAAGTATTCAGAATATTTTTCAGTAGCTAGTTAACACAACAACCACAACCAGTCTCCACCACCTTGGGCATTCCCTTCAGCCCCCTAAAGTTCCTCTAAAAGATTATCTGCCTTCTAATCCTTCTCTACTTAAATTCCAAAGGAAAAAATCCAAGAGAAATATGATATATAATGATTAATGTTGTTAGTCTTTCTTTTTCTCTTTTTATTATTGAATTACTTGTTTGCAAATGCCTGGTTCTCTGTTTTTCATTCTCTATTACCATGGCTCATGATCCTACATTCCCCTAGTTTTTCCTATTCTCCTCTAGTCTATTCTTCTCTATCTCCCTAGTGAGTTCCTTTTCCTCTGCCTATTATATGTGTTGGTACCTCCCAGGATTCTACCCTCAGCCCACTGAGTTTCCTCACTTAGCTTGCTTCCTGGGAATAATCACTGACTCTGTCATAGTTTTAATTTCTCACAATAGGCAGATGATTCCTAAATCACTTTGTCTATTTCAAATTTCCCCCAGATCTTGAGATTTGCACACCAAATTTCCCCCAGATCTTGAGATTTGCCTCCCAGACATCTCTGGATAAATGTGCCACAAGAATCTTAAGCCAATATCCATTGCTGTCCCCACATCTTTTCCTCCATGAATATTCTCTATCTCAGTAGTGCCACCTTTTACCCAATTACCCCTGCTACAGATCTGAGAGCCACCCTGAACTCCAGCTTCTCCCTCAGCTCCACATCCAATCAACAAAGCTCATGAGTTGTCCACCCTAAAAATATCTTTGCTTCATCCTCTCCTTTCAATCCCACCACCACTGGCCTTGGCAAGGCATTGGGACTTACCCATCTGCTATATCGTTCTCTGCAGTGGCCACCCGGGTTCCAGTTCTGACCCCTCAAATCAACACTGTAATGGAAGGAATCTGCCTAGAAGGTAAATCTGTCCATACTGGCCACCTGAAATCCCTCCTCAGTTTATTGTTTAAATTAAGGGGTCTTCCATAAACTTATTCTGGTTCATAATCTTGTCCCAATCTTATCTATTTATTCCACCTTTCTTGAGGTTTGGAAGGGAAATTGTATTTAAAAAGAAATTATACTCCCAATTTGTGGAGTCTATTTTTAGGTAATCGTACACTATCTGTCGCCGGTAGATGAAGACTTTGTCTCAAGACCAGCTGTGTCCCATCCCCCTATCTGCATCCTCTTGTACATTGGCCGTCTTCTCTCCTGGTTCCACTGCTAAGGGGTTGGCCTAGACCCTACATCATGTCCCCTCCTTAAGGCCATCGCTTCAGCAAACAGCCTCCTCCCTCTGCGGCATCTGCAATTCCTCCCTAGATGGCGGGGCATTTTCAGGACCATATGAATTTGTTTTATTATCACCAC
>PVKH010046244.1:0-10416 GCA_004027955.1 Chaetophractus vellerosus
TTTCTATGTTCAGTTAATTCCTCACATGGGGCATTATTCTCTGGGGACTCATTTGCCAGAAGCTCAGTATTTCACAAACCATCAGTTTCTTGTTTCTTTTTTCTCATGAGCTTAGTTCTCTTCTTATCTCTTTCCTTTCACATTTTGCTGTAAGCTGCAAGAATTGAGGAAGCCCTTTCCCAAGTTTAGTTTAAAAATCTCCTCAGCAAAATGTCCAAGCTTATAACTTTCAAATTCTGCTGCTGCTGCTGCCACCATCCTCCACACTAAAGATGTTAGAATTCTCAGGCCTCTGCGACAGTGACTATAGACAAAGGTGGCTCCAGGGACCTCCAGGAAAGGGGGGGACAGAGAGACACAACCTAAGGCTGATGCAGCTTATGACCCACAAATTTTTTCTGCTGTGTTCCACAAGTCCTTGCAGACCAGGTGGGACCACAAAGTTGTTTGCCCTGGGAGCCATGGAAGGACTGCAGAAATCTAACCCTCACAATCTCCCTCTCCTCCAACTGGGACTAATTGTTGAGGATGCCCCAAGAAAGGGGAGAGAGAAGGACACAACATAAGGCTGACTCAGATTTGACTCACAAATTTGGTCTGCTGTGTCACTTGAACCCATCCAGGATGGGTAGAGCTGTGTCATTGTTTGCCTTGGGAGCTGGCAAGGGGTACAGATACACAACCTTCCCAATCTCCTCCTCTAATAACAGGGGCTGATTGTTGAAGACTCAGAGGGGAGTGGAAATATTTCTGACCCAGGAAAAAGGAGGGGGCAGCCAGAGAAACCTGGAGAACCATCTCAGAGAAAGTTTGAATTAAAAGTCTCATAGCCTCCAGACAGGAATCTTTGTCACATTGATACTTTCTGTTGCAACAAATACACTCTGACCAGGCATTGAACTAAGAACTGCCAAGTAGAGCCAGATGGTGGCATACCAAGGAAGTGCATGCAAGGAAATTAAAAATAAGTTAAAAGTGGCTTTTTCTGGTCTCTATAGCCTCCATTCCCAAAGCCTTATGAAGTGATGTTACAACCAATTACTGGGTCCAGTGCCCAGGTTTGAGCAAACAGTATGAAAATTCTAACAATCCAGATCAAGCCAAGGTTCAAAGAGCAGTGGTAACACACAGCCTCCTGCCACTAAATATCTACAAAAGAGAAGGAAATTGAGCACCTCAGAAAACTAAATCCTAATCAGAGGCCTAGATATCTGCAAAAACTTACAAGCCATACTAAGGAAATAGAAGACATGGCCCAAGAAAAGGAATATATCAAAGCCCCAGAAGAGAAAGAGAATTTGAGAAAACTAGTAGCAAGATGCACAGAAATTTCCAAAATCAAATTAAGGGGTTGAAAGACAATATGGTTAAAGGAATAAATGACATCAAGAAGATATTGAGTGAGTGCAAAACAGAATTTGAAATCCTGAAGAGAAAAGTAACAGAGCTCATGGGAGTGGAAGACACAACAGATGAGATAAAAAACATTTGAAGCATACAACAGCAGACATGAAATGATAGAAGAAAGAATAAGTGATACCAAAGACAGAATAGCTAAAATTAAAGAGAGAAAAGAACAGAGTGAGAACAGAATGGAAAAAATGTGAAGGGGCTCAGAGATTTGAATGATTACTCAAAATACAACAACAGGGAAGCACAAGTCACTCAAGTGATTGGACTCCTGTGTGCTATATGGGAGGCCCTGGGTTTGACTCCCAAGGTCTCCTGGTAAGGGCAAGCTGGCCCATGCCTGCAAAGTGCTGATGGCCCATGCCCATGGAGAGCTGACAGCCCACACCCATGGGTAGCTGGTGGCCTGCCCCCATGAAGTGTTGACAGCCCACACCTGTGGAGAGCTGATGACCCATGCCTGTGGACAGCTTGTACACAAAGATGATGCAACATCGGGAGATAAGCAGACACAAAGAAAACATACAGCAAATGGACACAGAAAGCAGACAGTGAGTGCAAGCAGCAAGGGGGGTGGAGTAATTTTTTTTTAAATGTAACAATATATGTGTCATGGGAGTTCCAGAAGGAGAAGAGAACAGAAAAGGGGCAAAAAGAGTATTTGGGGAAAGAATAGCTGAAAATTCCCCAAACTCTCATGAAAGAAATGAACTTAAATATATAAGAAGTGCACTGTACCCCAATCAAAATAAAATGGACTAGACCTACTACAAGACACATATTACTCAGAATGTCAAATGTTAAAGATAAAAAGAAAATTCTCAGAGCAGCAAGGGAGAAGCAAACCATCACATACAAAGGACATCCAGTTAGACGAAGTGCAGATTTCTCTTCAGAAATCATGGAGGCAAGAAGACAGAGATATGACCCAATTAGGATACTGAAAGAGAAAAACTGCCAGCCAAAAATTCTTTACCCAGCAAAATTATCCTTTAAATATGAAGGAGAGTATAAAATATTCACAAACAGAAATTAGGAGAGTTTGCAAAAAGAATCCACGTTGGATTAAGAAAACCAAAAACAAAATGATGGAATTAATAATGCATTTACAGTAATATCATTAAAAATGAATGGATTAAACTCCCCAATCAAAAGATACATGCTGACAGATTGGATAAAACAACATCAACTGTCCATATGCTGTTTACCAGATATTCACCTTACACCCAGGGATACAAAATTGGCTGAAAGTGAAAGGTTGGAGAAAGATATTCTATGCAAACAGTAACCAGAAAAGAGCAAGGGTAGTTATACTAATATCAGAAAAAAACAGCTTTTAAATGCAAAAAAATTATAAGAGATACAGAAGGCCATTACATATTAATAAAAGGGACAATCCAACAGGAAGATATAACAGTCATAAATATCTATGCACCTAACCAGGGTGCCCCAATATACATGAAACAAACTCTGGCAAAACTGAAGGGAGAAATAGATATCTCTACAACAATCATTGGAGATGACAACACCCCACTCACAACATGAGATAGAACAACTAGAAAGAAGATCAGCAAGGAAACAAAGAACTTGTACATTATGATAAGTTAGACCTAACATATACAGAACATTGCATCCAAACTCAGCAGGTTATTTATTCTTCTCAAGTGTCCATGAATCTTTCTCCAAGATAGACCACAGGTTAAGACAAAATTCAGCTCTCAATAAATACAAAGGATTGAAATTTTATAAAGCACTTCCTCAGATCATAATGGAATTAAACTGGAAATCAAAAATAGAAAGGAAAAAAGTAAATTTGCAATGTGTGGAGGCTGAACATACACTCCTAAATAATCACTGCATCAAATAAGAAATTTGAAGTGAAAACAGTAAATATATTGAGACAAAGGAAAATGAGAATGTAACATATCAAAACTTTTGGGATACATTGCAGGCAGTATTGAGAGGGGATTTTATAGCCCTAAATTCCTATATTAAAAAAGAAGAAAGAGCTAAACTCAAAGATTTAACTGAACAACCAGAAAAACTAGAAAAAGAACAACAAACAAATCCAAAGCAAGCAGAAGAAAAGAAATAATAAAGATTAGAGCATAAATAAATGAAATTGAGAAAACAAAAATGAGAAAAATTTAATAAAAAAACAAAAGCTTTTTCTTTGAGAAGATAAATGAAATTGACAAATCCTTAGATAGACTAAGAAAGAAAGAGAGGGGGCCAGCTGTAGCCCAGTGGATAGGGTGCTGGTTCACCACATGGGAGGCCCTGTGTTTGGTTCCCGGGGCCTCTCCAAGTGGGCAGACCACCTTGAGAGGGCAAGCCACCATGGGCAGGGCAGAGCCACTGTGGACAGGGTAAACAGCCACCACAGGCAGGGCAAAGCTGCCACGGGCAGAGCAAGTCACCCACAAACAGAGCAGAATGCCCATGAGCAGAGCAGAGCCACCCGCAAGTGGGGCAAGCTGCGTGTGTGGTGAGCTGACTTGGCACATTACCACAATGTGGGGGATAAAGCAGACACAAAAGAATGCCAAAATTAACACAGCAAGAACAAGCAGAAATGGGGGGATATGTAAAAAAAAAAAAAGAAAATAAAGAGAAGATGCAAATAAATACAATCAGAAATGAAAGGGAGGAACTTACAAATGAACCCACAGAAAGAAAAAGAAACTGTATGCCAACAAACTAGACAACCTAGATGAAGTGAACAAATTCCTAGAAATGGACAACAAACCTACAGTGATGCTACAAGAAATATAAGAACTTAACAAGCTAATCACATTTAAGGAGATTGAATGCATCATCAAAAATATCCCCACAAAGAAAAGTGCATGACCAAATGGCTTCACAGGTGAATTGTACCAATCATTTCAAAGAGAATTACCACCAATCCTGTTTAAAACCTTCCAAAATATTGAAGAGGAAAGATTACCCAACACATTTTATGATGCCAACATCACCCTAATACCAAAGTCAGGTCAATACTACAAGAAAAGAAAGTTACAGGGGCCGACCGTATAGCCCAGTGGATAGGGTGCCAATATACCACATGGGAGGCCCTGGGCTCGGTTCCTGGGGACCTCTCCTAGCAGGCAGACCACCTTGAGAAGGGCAAGCCACCATGGGTGGGCCAGAGCCACCGTGGGCAGGGCAAAAGCTGCCACAGGCAGGGCAGGTCGTCCACAAATGGAGCACAGCCAGCCACCTGCGAATTGAAGCAGAGCCGGCTGTGAATGGAAGCAGAGGCCGCCCACAAGTGGGGAAAGCCACACCTGCATGGTGACCGGTCTCGGGGGGGAGGGGAGATATGTAATAAAATAAATAAATCTTTAAAAAAAAAAAGAAAGTTACCGATCAATCTCCCTAATGAACATAGATGTAAAAATTCTGAACCTAATACTTGCAAATCAAATCCAGCAGTATATCAAAATATTTATACATCATGACCAACTGGGATTTATTCCTCCTTTGCAAGGCTGGTTCAACATAAGAAAATCAATCTTGTAATACATTACATTAAAAATTGAAGGGAAAAAACACATGATAATCTCAAGCAGAGCAGAAAGGGTATTCAACAAAATCCAGCATCATTTTTTGATAAAAACACTTCAAAAGATAGGAATAGAAGAAAAATTCCTCAATATGATATAAGGCATATGTAGTCATTTGATGTAATTATGAATTCCAAAAGTCGATATTGAATCATGCTTGTAAACTGATCTGCTAATTTGGGCATGATTAAGTTATGATTAGGGTGTTGACTGGGCCACATCAGTTGGGCATTGAGCTCCACCCCTTGGTGGGTGGGGGAATCAAATACAAAAGGACAGAGGGAGCAGATTTGAGAAGCAGATTTGAGAAGCAGTTTGGATGTTGGAGTTTGGATGTTGGAGAGAAGGCCCCAGGAGAAGAGAAGTGAGCCATTCTCCTGATAGTGTACAGCTGGCCTTTGGAGGAAACAGAAAAGCTAAGCCCAGAGAGAAACACAGAAATGCAGCCCTGGGAAGAGAGGAACCCAAAAAGCCTGAGCCCTGGCAAACATTGGCAGCTGTCTTGCTCCAAAATGTGGCAATGGACTTTGGTGAGGGAAGAAACTTTTGCTTTGTGCCTGGTAACTGTAAGCTTCTACCCCAAATAAATACCGTTTATAAAAATCAACCAATTATTGGTATATTGCAAAGACACCCCTTTTGGCTGACTAATACAGCATATATGAAAAACCCACAGCCAAAAGTCATATTCAATGGGGAAAGGTTGAAAGCTTTCCCTTTAAGATTGGGAACAAGACAAGGATGCTCACTGTCACCATTGTTATTCAATATTTTACTAGAATTTCTAGCTAGGGAAATTACACAAGAAAAACTAATTAAAGGTGTCCAAATAGGAAAAAAGGAAGTAAAACTCTCACTATTTGTCTAAGGCATGATCCTGTATTTAGGAAACTCTGAAGTATCCATGACAAAGCTTCTTGAGCTAATTAAAATGTTCAACAAGGTAGCAGGATACAAGATCAACAAACAAAAACCAGTAATGTTTTGTACACTAGTACTGAACAATCTGAGGAGGAAATCATGGGGAAAATTCCATTTTCAATATCAACAAATGTACTAAAAAAGCTAGGAATTAATTTAACCAAAGAAGTACAGTACCTGTATGCAGAAAATTACAATGTGGTGCTATAAGAAATTTTAAAAGACATAAACAAATGGAAAGACATTCTGTGTTCATAGATTGTAGGAATAAACATCATAAAGATGTCAATCATTCCCAAACTAATTTATAAATTCAATGCAATACCAATCAAAATCCCAACAGCTTACTTTAAAGAATTAGAAAAGGCAATTACCAAATTAATTTGGAACAGAGTGCACCTGAATACCAAAGTCATTCTAGAAAAGAAGAGTAACATGTGAGAAATATCACTGCCTGACCTTGAAACATATTACAAAACTACATTGGCCAAAACAACATGGTACTGGCATAAAGATAGACACAATGATCAATGGAATAAAATTGAGAACCCCAAAATAAACCCTCTACTATACAGTCATCTGGTTTTTGACAAACCTACCAAGTTAATGTTAATGGGACAAAACAGTCTCTTCAACAAATGTGCTGGGACAACTGGATATCTATAACCAAAAGAATGAAAGAGGACCCCTATCTCATTCCCTATACAAAAATCAACTCAAAATGAATCAAAGAGCTAAATATAAAAGACAGGACCATAAATGTACTAGAAGAAAAAGAATGGGATCATCTTCAAGACTTTGTAGTCTGTGGTGGCTTCTTGGACCTTACACCCAAAGCACATGTAACAACAACAACAAAAAAATAGACAAATGGGATGTCCTCAAAATTGAACACTTTTACACCTCTCAGGACTTTGTCAAAAGGGTGAAAAGGCAGCCAACTGAATGGGAGAAAATATTTGGAAATCACATGTCTGATAAGGATTTAATATCCAGGATATATACAGAGATGTTACAATTCAACAATAAAAAGACAGAAGACCCAATATAAAAATGGGCAAAAGATTTGAATAGAGATTTATCCAAAGAAGAAATATAAATGGCAAAAAACACTTGAAGAAATGCTCAACATCACTAACGATTAGGTAAATTCAAATCAAAACTACGAGATATCATTTCACACATATCAGAATGGTCACAATTAAAAAGACAGAGAACTACAAGTGTTGGAGAGGATGTGAAGAGATATGAACACTAATTCACTATTGGAAGGAATGCAGAATGGTACTGCCACTGTGGAGGACTGTTTGGTATTTCCTAAAGAAGTTGAATATAGATTTGCCACATGATCCTGAAATACCATTACTGGGTACATACCCGGAAGAACTGAGTGCAGGGACACAGACACCTGCACACCCATGCCCATAGCAACATTATTCATGATTGCCAAAAGCTGGAAATAACCCAGGTGTCCATCAACATATGAATGGATAAACAAACTGTGGTCTATTCACATGATGGTATATTATGCAGCTGTAAGAAGAAATGAAATCATAAAGCATTTGAAAACATCAATGATCCTGGAGGACATTAGATTGAGTGAAGCAAGCCAGAAACAAAATGACAAATATTGTATGATTGCATTAATATGAACCAAATATATTGCATAACATATTGTATGACTCAAAAAAGAGTATCCAGTACATTTAATTGAGAAATGTATGTTTTTATTCAACTATGTTTTCTTTTTAGTTTTTAATTGTTTATATTTTCAATTATTAAATGTACAAAATGAAGTTAAAAAAAGAAAAAATAATAAGGTGCAGAGTGGATGTGGCTCAAGCATTTGAGCACCTGGTTCCCAAAAGGGTGGTCCCAAATTCACTTTCCACTGTCTCCTTAAAAAAAGAAGAAGCAAACAACTGAAAAAATACCCAATTCAAGCTGATGTGGCTCAGTGGTTGAGCACTGGCTTCTCACGTATGAGGTCCCTAGGACAACCTCCAGGCCCAGTATCTCAAAAACAAAATGAGAATGGCTTGTGATAATTCTGTTTTATGTATATTATGCATGATATTTCAGTAAACCTACAATTTCCCTTGGAAACTATTAATAAAAAACTGTATAGCTACACAGTGGAATATTATTCAGCCCATAAGAATGAATCAAGTACTGATATGTGCTTCAGCTTGGATAAACCATCAAAATTTTGCATGTGAACAGAAAAGAGGGTGTATATTATGATTAAATTAATATGATAGTCCAAAATAGGAAACTATAGAAACAGAAAGATTTATGGTTCCTTAGGATTGTGGGGAAATAGGCAGAGAAGGTGATAGCTAAAGGGTATAGTGTTTCTTTCTCAAAATGATACAAAATGTTCTAAAACAGACCATACTGATTGGTGCATATATCTCTGAACACAATAAAGAAAAGTTCTACATTTTAAAAGACTGAACTGTATAGTATTTAAATTATACCATAATAAATCTGTTTTAAAAACATATGTGAGTATAAAATTGGTGATTATTTCTTAGATAAGACATCAAAATCATGACCAAAAAAGAGCAAACTCAAAATTTGTATGGATCAAAATATGCATTTCTACTCTTAGAAAGACAATGCTAAAACAATAAGAAGACAAGTTCCAGATTGATTAAAATATTGGCAAATTTTACATCAAATAAAATTTATGTACACAAATTGAAGCATTAAAAATACTCAAATAAGAAAACCAGAAACTCACTTAAAAAACAAGCAAGATGTTTGAATAGACACATAAGTGTAGAGAAAAGAATATGAAAGGATGCTCAACAGCAGCAGCCTTCAGTTCATGTAAACAAAGTACAGTGAGATAACACTAAAAGCCTATTAAAGTGTTAAAAAATTTAAAATGTATTAACTGCACAATAAATCAAGTAATGGAGATGATACAAAGAAAATGGAAATGCCATACACTGATGGCAATATACTGCAAGATATTATTACAGCTCTGTTTCAAAAACCTATGTTTACTTGAAAAGTAAAAATGCACTTACCATGTAACCCAGTGATTCAACTCCTATGAATTTACATTACAAATATTAAAAATTATTTTCATGGAAAAACCTGTATGCAATTGGCTTTTAACATCTTTAATCATAATCAACAAAATCTCCAAATAACCCAAGTATACTTCAACTAATAAATGGAAAAAGAAACTATGATACAACATGATAATGGAATTCCACTAGGCAATATAAAGAAGGAAATAGACATTTACACAACATATATGAATTTTAAATTAATTATACTAACAGAAAAAGCCAGATACCAAACACTACATATTATATTCCTTTTTTGATTTTAAAAAAGTTCTGGCAAGAGAAAAACAACAGGGACAGAAAACATCTAAGTGCTTGCTAGTATTTTGAAAAGCAGAAAGTATTGAATGCAATGGAGAACAAGAGAATTATTTTGGTGGATGACAAATACCTTGAATGTGATGATTGTTACATGGCTGTACATTTTGTGAAGTAAATGTAACAATACACCAAAGGCTGAAGTTTGCATATAAATCACACTCTATAGAAAGACCATTCTGTCTCCTGACAGAGGTTTTGAACAACAAGCAAAAATTGGCACAGCCTTCTTTCTCAGAGCTCACAGTTAAAGATTTGCTGTAACAGGGAAAGTGCTGTGGCAGTTTATTATTTATGAAACCTCCAAAAAGAGAAAAATGGGACCTGCTATAGCCCAGTGGATAGGGCACCGGTACACCACATGGGAGGCCCTGGGCTCAGTTCCCAGGGACCTTTCTGAGTGGGCAGATCATCTGAGAAGGCAAAGCCACTGTGGGTAGGGCAGAGCCACCGTGGGCAGGGCAAAAAGCTGTCACAGGCAAGGCAAAGCCGCCATGGGCAGAGCAAGCCACCTGTGAATGTAGCAAAAAAAAAGCAGCCCAGGAACAGAAGTAGACCCACCCACAAGCAGGACAAGTCGCCTGCACAGTGAGCTGACTCAGTGTGTCGCCACAGTGGGGGGAGACAAAGCAGACATACAAAGAACACAAAAAATGAACACACAGCAAGAGCAAGCAGAAAAGGGGAGGGATATGCAACAAATAATAATAATAATAATAATAATAATAATAATAATAATAATAATAATAATAATAATAATAAAAAGAGATAAAATATGTTTGTAAGCTAGTCTTTTCCTCTGGGTGTGATAGAGATTTCTGGGACTTTGCATCATCATGCCTATGACTGACTAATACAGAATTTGGTACCAACAATGGGTTCATGTTTTTGCAATTACCCTTACCCATTTACTTGACAAAACTATAAATGGGTAGGTGGTATTTTTGGAGGAATTGTGAGATGCTTAATAGAAAAGGCCTAGATTGCTTTGAAGAGACTATTGATAAGAATATGGACACTAAGGAGACTTTTGCTGAGGTCTTAGAATAAATGATGAAACTATTATTGGAAACTGGAGGAAAGGTATCTGTGATTTAAAGTTGCAGTGAATTTAGCAA
>PVKH010046245.1:0-10416 GCA_004027955.1 Chaetophractus vellerosus
TTTTTACCTAACTAAAACTTCAAATAGAATGTATCTATTTTGACTATCACAAGATTACTTACGTCATTCTCTATAGGAGTTGAAAACTTTCAACTAATTCATATTGTTGGGGGGGGAGAAGCGATCATTTAATAATGCTGTTTGCTCGTTTGTCAAATGAGGTAACGAACTCCCCCTGGCTTCTGAGCTCCTTAGGGCTCAGTTTCTAACCCGGATTGCATTTCATTAAGCGTAGCCAGCCAATTGGGCGGTCTGGGTGCCGTGCATCCTGGGAGTTGTAGTTTCTGGCTCCCTCTTCCGACTACAATCTCCACAGAGCCACTGGAGGACGGTTGCCTGGTATTAGCAAGCGGGAAGTATGGCGGTGGCGCGCGTTGACGCGGCTTTGCCTCCCGGAGAAGGTAAGACGACGTCTACCCCCTGAGTCCCACGCTTTACTCCACGGAGCCGAATTAGATAGTTGTCTGCTGGAGAGGGGAAGCCTAGGTTTAGGGGCAAAATTCTGGATCATTTCTTTGATGCGGAGCGGTGGGCGTCGCGGATAGCGCGCTGCCTTCTGGGAATTGTAGTCCTCTGGCGATGTCCAGCTCTTCGGTATCGTGGCGAGGGCCAAACCGGGGACTACAAGCCCCGGGGAACATCGCGCGGCCCGACACCCAGTCTCCCGCGCGCAGGCGTTTGGCTGGGCGGTGGACTTTAGGCTGTGATGACCTTTCCTGGACGTTTACTTTGTGTTTCGGTTGCCCAAGTGAAATTTGTAGCATCCATTGCATTCGTTGCATGCGCCCCTCTTCCCCCTCGGTTCCCCTAGAATGTTCAGGAAACTCTACTTCAAACACTTCCCTAGACTGACGTTGAGCCCTTCTTGGAAGTTGCAGGTGGTCGTGATAAAATCTTGGGGTGATCCAAAGTCCACAGTTCACATTACTCCACCCTCTTTCCACAATCGGGGTCCTGGGATCGGGTTTGGTCGCCGCCCAGCGGAGCTTCGGGGTATGGGTGCCTTTGTGGCCGGGAGGTACCTCTTTGGGTCGTCGAGCGTGAGCTGACCGTCTTTGTTTTGGTTACTGCTCCAGCCGTCTGGGTCGGGGGGCAGGGTCGGGGGCCATGGTCGGGGGTCGAGATCTGTTTCCACGGTTTAGGCCTGATGCTCATTATGCGGGGGCTGTAAAACCTTCTCAATTGTTCTAAGAGGCCTGCCAATTCCGTGGATTTATGAGCAAAGGCTATGCATTTTCTTGGAACAGTACACAGCTTTCATCAAATTCCAGAGGCGCGCATGACCCCTCAAATGCTAAGAGCCATTGGTCAATGGAAAAACGTTGAAATTCTCCAAGCGAGCAATGCCAGCATAATTAGCTCCCACAGTAGTCATAATCTGGGTATAAATTTGAAATTGGCAGTTTGTCCGGCCCCGCCTCCTCTGATATCTGGTTCTTTTAAACTCTACCTTTCCAGCTCACCAAGGCAACTACTGACAGTAATAGCAGTTAACATATATGGAGCAGTGTTTATGCACTAGACGATGTTCTTAGTGCTTTTCATACATTATCTCATTTTCTCTATAGAATAACATTGTAAAGAAGGTATTATCAGCCACATTTCACAGAATAGAAAAGTGAGCTCCCAAGAGATAATTTGCCTAAGATATCACAATGTATAACGGGTGCTTTATTGAGTGCTCTGTGCAAGGAATGGGGCTAAGAGCTGTTCATATGACTTCTCTTTTAATCCCTGCATCAATCTAATGAAATAGCCATAATATCCCCATTTTATAGGTGAATTATGGATGAATTAATTTATAGATGAATCAATTACTTTGATTTTCAAAATAGCTTGGACATTTTATGATGCTTTGAAATTTAGGTTGTAAGCAGGTTAATGTTATCAAAAATTTTGGTCTGTTTTTAAAAGCTATAATTACAAAATATGGAAGTAATAGGTCATATTTAAATGTGAAGAAGTTCAAAGTATTACATTATCGACACTTAGCAGAAAAGTCACAAATCTGGTTATAATGTGATATTTCTGAGGAAAAGTGAGTAATTTCAATCTGTGGACATTTAGAACCCCAAATTGCTTTAGTTTAAAAATCTTGAAATAATATTTTATGCTCTAGTTTTCTAAGTGTATAGAAATTTTATGAGTATAATTACATCCATATGCGCCACTATTATATTTGTTTTATTTGTGTCTTCTAACAATTTCATTTCTCTTTTTAAGGATCAGTAGTGAATTGGTCAGGGCAGGGACTACAGAAATTAGCTCTAAACTTACCATGTGAAGCTGATATTCATACTTTGATTCTGGATAAAAATCAGATTATTAAATTGGAAAATCTTGAGAAATGCAGACGATTAATTCAGGTAAGTATTGTTATTTGGGGAAATAGTTACACAGGAAAAATTTATTAGCAAACAAAATAAAACAATAAAATAACCACACAAAAAGTAACTCTACAGGCCTCGAAAACAGTAAATGTTGCCTTTAATTTTTATGACAGTTTCTCCTGAAGATGAAAACATGTGCTACATTTCGAGTGGATTAGAAAAAGAAGCACTGCTAAAAAAGAAAATATTTCATGTTGGCAAAATATTTTGTTTTTCAGATACTCTTTTACCTCATGATGGGGTAGTGAGTTCATTCATTTATTCATTCAAAAAATATTTATTGAACTCCTCTTAAGTATCTGGCACTATTTTAGGTCTTAACTAAGACAGAATAAGGAGCCCATTCTTGTGGAGTTTATATTCTCAAGTTGCTGCTGTGTTAAAAAATGTTTTCTCTTTAGTAGTTGAAGGAGGTCTGATCACTCAACTTTATTTGTATTTGCCTTTGCTTACACACAACAACAAAACTAATATTTACACTGTAGGATCTTTAACAATATATGTGTATTTGGGAATGTTTGGCCATTTAAACAAACCTAACACTATAGTAAGATATATATTTTATTCCCTAAAATAATGCCATGTTTCCTTTCCACAGTTATCGGTGGCTAATAATCGGCTAGTGCGGATGATGGGTGTGGCCAAACTGACGCAACTTAGGGTGTTAAACTTGCCTCATAATAGCATTGGCTATGTGGAGGGGCTAAAAGAACTAGTACATTTGGAATGGCTCAATTTAGCAGGAAATAATCTCAAGGTGAATTGTTCCTTTTTTTTTAATAATTAAATTTTTTTTTCAATTACAAAGTATTCACTGTAAAAAAGAAATTTCAAACAGTATAGAAGTAGGTAGATTTAAAAGTGAAAATACACACTCCTCTCCAGGAATAATTTCTGTTAACGTTAACTAAAAACATCTCAATTTAAAACATGTAATGCAGTATAATATTTTTTGTTCTTTAAAATTTTTTTTTAAAAATGTGAACAAAGTATCTATATTATACTTAGAAAAGTAGAGCAAACAGAATAAAGTGTTAGGAAGGAGACTATATTATGCTAATTAATTAGTCTTAAGTAAATGTTTAATGATATGATGGAGAACATATTGTTTTAAAAGTCAGGAGATCTGGAGTTTAGTCATTTTTCCACCCACTTCATAGCTGTATAATTTGGGGTAAGTTAATATCTCTATGTCTTATTTTTTTATATGCTAGGTAAGGGGACTAGATTAGATGATAGTTATAGCTGACTTTTATTAAGCAATTAGTTTGTAATAGATGATATTCTAAGCACCTTAACTACATTAACTCTTTTAATCTCATGACAGCCTATGAGGTAAGTTTAGTTATTAAACCCATTATACAGATGAAGAAATCAAAGTATAGAGAAGTTAAAGAACTTGCCCAATATCACATAGCCAGGAAGTTAGAGCCAGGATTTAAATCTAGGCATTCTGGCTTCACTTGTAACTAGTGAACTCTATGCTGTGTGCAGTGTCATTTGTCATCACTGAAGTTTCTCCAAGCTGTAAATATCTGGGATGGTATGAACCCTTGGTAGCCTCTGCTCTTAGAGGGATAATGAAGATGAGATTACAGTATGACAGTTTACCAAGTTCTGTTGGCACTGCTTTCCCTTTGTTTTTGCTAAGCCTGCTCTTCTGTTTACAGTAAGGAGAAGAGGCAGGAGTCTTTCAGCTGCAGGGAACTAGGGAAGAATTTCAAAATATGAAAATCAAAATATGATTTTGTGTGCATGAAAAAATGTGATGCTTTTCTTGCTATAGGCCATGGAACAAATCAATAGCTGCACAGCTCTACAGCATCTTGATTTATCAGATAATAACATACCACAGATAGGTGATCTATCTAAATTAGTATCCCTGAAGGTAAGTGTGCTTTCTGACCATATTGTTTTTGAAATTTCATACCAAAATACCAAGAGAAAGTGATCTGATTGGATGTATATGAACAACAGATTGTGTTCATTCTGATAAAAATTCTATTGAGTACCAGAAACTAAGTGTGAAACTTTTTGTTGTTCGTTTCTGGAACTGACTTATTTTATGTAAAAGTGGTCATTGTGTCATCGTAATTAAGGCTAATCCATATTTACTATCCTTCAAATATGATGGAATTCCTTCACGCCAGCCAGTCAATGCTAGTAACTGTAGTTATATAGTATATAACAAGTCGGTGAGGTTGAGAGACCTGAACTTGAGTCTGATTTTTGACACTTGGGATTGCTGTTTTTAGTAGGTATCAAAATTAATTTCATTTTAATTAAAAAATAGTTAGCATTTAGCACTTTTTATGGAGGGGAATATATCATCCAGTAAAACAAGTAGCAATTGTGGGGCTTTTTCCTTGCTTCATTGGATATTATTAACATTAGATGGAGCCATTAAACTGTGGGAATAATATATTAGCACAATTTCCTCCATTTCTTTAGCTGAAATCATTTTAGCACCATGGTTCTAAATACTGTAATGATAGATGCCAAGAGAATTCAAATTAACTAAAGATGACTTTTTTCTTTTGAATGGAGGTGTGATTATCTTATCATAATCCTGAATATTCAGAGTCTTGGGTTGATTATTCTTAATTGTTGTTGACTTAATTTGAGTTGGCTTGATCTTCAAGTAGCATATTCTACCTTCCTTGAGCTTTTAGTTACCAAAAGAATATTGTTGCAAATTATGGGTTATGGGTTGTCTTTCTAGTTCTCTCAGAAAACTTGCTTTATACATGAATGAATTTTTTCTTTCATTCTTCCCTCCTCCTTTTGATTTTTTAAAGAAAATAAGCAAGCATATTGGGAATTGCTCAATGTAACAATGTACTTCTTTTGGGTTTTAAATTTTTTCCCATTCTTTTTTTTAAAAAAATTTTTCATTGTAATAATGTAAATCTCACAACATGTTAGCCCAAGCATGTGTTCTTGGGCAAGTCTTTAAACTTTCATGGGGGTAGGATACTGCCATAAAAAGAGGAAGTTGGACTAGAAGATCACCTAGGACCCTTCTAGCCTTAACAGTTCTTGTTTTCTATGCTATGAGAAGTATACACTATTCTGATATTGTCAAGATAGACCAGTTTATTTGTAATCTTTTCATTTGTAATTCATCCTGTTTTACTTTCAAGACCCTGCTTTTACATGGAAACATCATCACCTCTCTTAGAATGGCACCTGCTTATCTACCCAGGAGTCTTGCTATACTTTCCTTGGCAGAAAATGAAATCCGAGACTTAAATGAGGTAAAATTTGAAGGTATTTTATGGGATCAAGGAAGCTGGAAAGTCCAGGAAACACACAAGAGAAGGTTGTGAGGCACACTTTTAGACTGTGAGCATCTTGTAAGAAACACCATCAGGGTGAAACATTTAGCTATAGACACCATTATGCTTCTTTCTACTTTTTCTTAATTTCATTTGTTATGCTACAATTATCATTGCATTGGATGGTGATTGGTAGAGGGTTAGTAAGGCATAATGTACCTTGCTGGTATTGTGTTTTTAAACTAGGGTTCTCTCTGCTGGGACAGAGTGTTGATACAGTCTAAGGTACTTTGTGCAATAAGGACAGATGTCCATATTGTTGGAAATTTGGAAGTCAGTGGATAATAGAAGAGTGTTGCTTATGGCTTTTCAGAACAAGAGGGAAATTGTTACATTCTCAAATGCTGCCAGAGTTGTATCATCAGCAGAAGCTCTGCGATTGACACTGAATAGTTCTTTTTGTTCAACAAAGATATCCTTTGTTCCAGATCTCTTTTTTGGCATCCTTAACTGAATTGGAACAGTTGTCGATCATGAACAATCCTTGTGTGATGGCAACACCTTCCATTCCAGGGTTTGACTATCGGCCGTACATTGTCAGCTGGTGCTTAAACCTCAGAGTCCTAGATGGATACATGATTTCACAGAAGGAAAGGTGAACTTGACATCTTTGGTATCACATTTATCCTTAAAGATACTGAAAGGACCATTTCTAGCTATTACAGATTAATAAACTGAATATTTCTTAAAATGTGTGCTTTGAAATGAAGATGGCAACTTGTAGGAGACTATGTGCTGCTAATTTAGGATTTTCTGTTCTTTCCAAAGAAGAAAAGAAGTAAATATCAGCCCAGAGGTTGGGGGCTAGTGAGTATAAGAATAATACTTTATTTTAAAGAAGCATTAGATTACATAAATATTACATTGAAAATATAGGGAATTCCCATATATCCCACCTTCTGCCCCTCCCACACTTTCCCCCATTAACAACATATTTCATTAGTGTGGTACATTTGTTACAATTGATGAACACATATTGAAGCATTGTTACTAACTGTGGTCTATAGTTTACATTATGGTTTATACTTTGCAGCACAGAATATTTTATAGGTTTTAACAAAATGTATAATGGCTTTTACCAATATCATGCAGAACAATTTCAATGTCCCAAAATTGCCCCATGTTATACCTGTTCTTCCCTCTCCCTTCCCTCAGAACCTCTGGTGACCAGTATCTGTATCAGTGTTACAAGTTCTTCCATTACTAGAATAATAATAAATCTACTTTAGTCCATAGTTGCAATCCCCCCTTATGTTTGTTCGTTCCTCAGTCTTGAGGATTTTGAGATGGTGATGCCCACTCTGCTTCTAAGTGAGAGGGGCCTTAGATCTCATGGGGCAGATGGATGGAATTGTCTTGCTTACTGTTGTAGATACTCTCTCTTTTATGGGTTGGCTTTGTCCATCCTCATCCTTTTATTAGTTGTCCTGGGTGAGTCTGAAGAACTGGAGAGAAGGTATTGACTATAACTACTGAGATTCAGGGTTCAATAAGAATATGGACAGCTGCAAGATTTAAATCTATGGGACATAAATTTAATAGGTATAGTGCTAATTATTTGTTCAAATAAAAGGGGCAGAAGAACCATGAGTAGGAAAATTATTTTATAAATAAGTCTAACTATTACCTTGGGGAATTTTTACAAATTCTGCACAAGTTAACCATCAGCTTTCCCTTCTTTAAACTCATTCTATTTTCTGGTGACGCATTTTCAAGTTAGTAACTCCATGAGATTACACAACGTATTTAGTTCATAGTAGCTCAATCACACAGTATTTTAAAAAAATGTTTTTTATTATCTTTATTTTGTACATTTAATAATTGAAAATAAAAACAATTAAAAACTAGAAAGAACACACATTTGAATAGAAACATAAATTTCTCAAATGTACTGTATACATATACATTTTTTTTTTTGAACCAAAATATTTTACACAATATATTTGGTTTGTAGTAAGGCAATCATACAGTATTTGTCCTTTTGTGTCTGGCTTGCTTTGCTCAACATAATGTCCTCCAGGTTCATCCATGTTGTCATATGCTTTACAACTTAATTTCTTCTTACAGCTGTGTAATATTCCATCGTGTGAGTACACTACAGTTTATCCATTCATTGGTTGATAGATACCTGGGTTGTTTCCAGCTTTTGGTAATCGTGAATAACACCACTGTGAACATGGGTGTATAGATGTCTGTCTTTGTCACTGCTCTCAGATCTTCTGGGTATATACCCAGTAGCAGTATTGCCATGGCAAATTATATACAACTTCTTTAGGAACTGCCCAACTCTCATCCACAGTGGATGTACCATTCTACATTCCTACCAATAGTGAATAAGTGTTCCTGTCTCTCCAGTTCTTTTCCAACACTTGTAGTTCTCTGTCTTTTTTAATATTGGTCGTTCTGATAGGTGTGAAATTATATCTCTTTGTAGTTTTGATTTGCATTTCCCTAATGGCTAGTGATGTTAAAATATTTTTCATGTGTTTTTTCAATCATTTGTATTTCTTTGGAAAAAATATCTGTTCAAGTGTTTTGCCCATTTTTAAATTGGATCGTTTTTCTTTTTATTGTTAAGTTGTAATTTCTCTTTATATATCATGGGTATTAAACCCTTATCAGACGTGACTTCCAAATATTTTCTCCCATTGATTTGGCTGCCTTTTCATTCTTTTGACAAAGTCCTGTGAGGTGCAAAAGTATTTAATTTTAAGGAGATCCTATTTATCTATTTTTTTTTTCTTTTGATGCTCGTGCTTTGGGTGAAAGGTGCAAGAAACTGCCACCTACAACAACATCTTTAAGATGTTTCTCTACATTTTCTTGTAGTAGTTTTATGGTCCCGGATTTTATATTGTGGTTTTTGATCCATTTTGGATTGATTCTTGTATAGGGAGTGAGATAGGGGTCCTCTTTTATTCTTTGGGTTATGGATATCCAGTTCTTCCAGCACCAGTTGTTGAAGTGAAAGTTTTGTTCTGAACATAAACTTGGTAGGTTTTTAAAAAAACAGTTGGTCATAGAGGTGAGTTTTTATTTCTGATCTCTCAATTCTATTCCACTGATTGATATGTCTATCTTTATGCCAGTACCATGCTGGTTTTTTTCTTATTTTTTATTTTTTTAAAATTAAAAATAAATTTTTTGTGTAAGTGGAGAAAGTTCATTCAATTTATTTATTTATTTTTAAGATTTATTTTATTTATTTCTCCCCACCCCCTCTCATTGTTTGCATTCGCTGTCTCTGTTCATTGTGTGCTGGTCTTCTCTTTTTGGGAGGCACTGGGAACTGAACCTGGGATCTCCCATGCGGGAAGGAGATGCCTAATCACCTGAACCACCTCCACTCTCTGCTTTGTTGCATCTCTCATTGTGTTTCCTTGCTGTGTATCTTGGTTGCATCAACTTGATGCATCAGCTTGCTGTGCTAGCCCGTCGCATAAGCTCGCTGTCTTGTGTATCTTCTCCAGGAGGCACTGGGAACTGAACCCAGATCTCCCATGTGGTAGGTGGGACCTCAGTTGCCTGAGCCACATCCGCTTCCCACCATGCTGTTTTGATCACTGGAGCTTTGTAATATGTTTCAAGGTCAGGCAGTGAAATTCCTCCCATATTGCTCGACCTTTTTAGAATGATTTTGGCTATTTGTATGTACTTTACCTTCCAAATAAATTTGGTAATTGACTTTTCTATTTCTGTAACGTAATAAAATTACAGAATTTTGTTGGAATTTTGATATGTATTGCATTGAATCTACAACTCAGTTTGGGGAGGATTGACATCTTCATGATATTTAGGCTTCCAACTCATGAACATGCCATGTCTTTCCATTTGTGTATTAGTTAGCCAAAGCAAAATACCAGATATCTGTTAGCTTTTATAAAGGGTATTTATTTGGGGTAGAATCTTACAGTTACAAGGCCATAAAGAGTAAGTTACTTCCCTCCCCATAATCTGATGCCACATGTTGGCGCAAGATGGCTGCTGGTTTCTGCGAGGGCTCAGCCTTCTTCTTCCTCCTAAGGTTCTGTGGTTCCAGCTCCTTCCGATCTCAGCATTAGGCTAACATAAGGCTTGTCTCTCTCCTCCAGGCTTGTTTCTTTCCAGGCTTCCTCACCTGTTCAGGGATCGGTTTCTTCAGCTGCAAACTATCAGGTGAACAGCTCGGCTCTCTGTCTGGGGCTCCTGGGTCTAAAACTAAACTCTCTGCGTTCTCCATCTCCGTGTATTTACTTCCCTGTCTTTGATTGAGCATCTGTTTATATAGCCCACAAAAGCAGAGGGGGGCGGGCAGGGACTCAAACCAAGTCACTCTAATGATGTGGTCAAATAAAAGCCCTAATCTTGATTTAATAAAGTAAAAGTGAAACCTCTGAATCTAATAAAATTTAATATGCCCAGAGGAACAGACTAGTTTATGAACACAATCCAATACCTACTTTTGAAATTCATAAAAAAATTCCAAACAGCCACAATTTGTTTAGGTCTTAATTGATTTCTTTTAGCACTGTTTTGTAGTTTTCTGCATATAGATCCTGTACTTCCTTGGTTAAATTGATTCTTAGGTATTTGAGTCTTTTTGTTGCTATTGTAAATGGACTTTTCCCCCTGATTTCACTGTTCAATACTAGTTCAATTCTAGTTCAATACTAGTATCCAGAAACATTAGTTCAATCCAGAATGTTATG
>PVKH010046246.1:0-10418 GCA_004027955.1 Chaetophractus vellerosus
CAAGGTATAGGGGATTCCATTATAACCTACCTGTTACCCCTCCTATATTTTCCCCTATTACTAGCTTCTTACATTAGTGTGGTACATTTGTTACAATTGATGAACCAATATTGAAGCATTGCTACTAGTCACGGTCTATAGTTTACATTATGGTTTATACTTTGCACTGTACAGTTTTATAGGTTTTGAAAAATGTATAATGGCCTGTATCTGCCATTGCAATATCATGCAGAACCATTCCGATGCCCTAAAAATGCCCCGTGCTCCACCTATTCTTCCTTCCCGCTCCCCTCAGAACCTCTGGTAACCACTACCTTTATATCAATGTTGAAAGTTCTTCCATTACTACAATAATAATGTCTGCTTTGGTCCATGGTTGTATCCCCTCCCCCTTGTTTGTTCTTTCCTCTCTTATTAACTGTTTAATATTCACCATGCTCTCATTGGGGTCACAAATGCAACAGAGAATATCTCTCCAAAGAACAGACTAGGCAGCTAAGAATTGCTACGTACTGAAACATTTAAAGGATCAGACACACACCCATTGACGTGTAGAGATCACAAAAGGCAACTTGGGGTTGTAACTGACATCTGGGTGTATGGCTTTATCACATCAAAGGCTTTAATCAAATTTTAAAAACCAGGTTTGGAGATTGCATGTGGCACAAGAAGCAGGCAGGGAACCCAAAGGACCAGGCTAGCTGGGATCTGTTCCCTCCACACACCCATTGCCAGCCTTTTGTTTTCAGGTTTTCCTTGATGCCCCCAGGAAGGCGAGCATTCCCTCCCTCATTTGCAACACAGATTAAAGTCTCCGTTGGAGCAGCACAGTGAATTTGGTGTCACTTTGGAGAAATACCAAAGACAAACTTATTTATCATCCTTTAAACCCTAGAAGACTGAGTGCATTTGACACACAGAGAGGAGAGCAGTGATAACAAATGAAAGGTTCTGGGCTGGAATTTTCTCCCGGACAGTGGCTTATTCTCTCTCACTCAGAACCTCCCCTCCAAAGTTGCATTTGTTTCTGATTTGCTTCTTGGTTTTAGTTTAGCCATCACTCTTTTAGTACCGGAGATACACACGCAGGTACAGGTATAAGTGAAGGTGAAGGTGTAGGTAAAGATGCATGTGTAAGAGACAGTGGAGGTGTAAATACACATTTTTTTCTTGAGGTCATTACAAGCGTTAATAGGGACAATCAGCTCTGGTCTGTTTAATGGATAGCCACCTGGTGGCAAATCCCTCTTCACAACCAAAGAAATTTTCTCCCTCGCCAACCCTTCTGCATAAAATCATTGCCATCTGAATGTTCCTGTTTTCTCTAGTTATGGATCCTTTGCAGCCCCCTAACTTTGGGTCTACTGATACTTCAAGGAAAAGGCCAGTTGCATTAATGGAAGGTAACATAAATGAAAATAATGTTAGCTGTGCAGTATATTTCCCTATTTGCCAAGAAATGAAAGTTCCTGTGGTTTTCAAAAATGTGATGCCGCATATTAGAAGTAAGAAACAAGTGTCTGGTCTTTGTCCTAAAAAAGGCCACCTTGTAAATGCTTGCCTAGTCATTAAATCACAGAGGTCTGTTTTCTTACAGTGAGGTGTTTTGCTCTTTCAGTTGCATTTTCTGCCACATTCATGCTAGTTTGTTTATGCATGGGGGTCTCTGGTTAGGAAAAAGGAAAGTGGGTTAATGCAGGTTTCTCAAATTCTTTTCTTATGTGCCTAACATCTCTATGGGATAATTGCATGGTTTCTACCATAAAAGCAGCACCGACTTTAGGTTTTCTGGCACAGATAAACATCTTTAATCACTTTCAAGGTGAAAATAAAAGGAGCTTGGCAATGTGAAACTTTGGCAGACTTCGATTCCTGAAAAGAGAACTTGAGGGCATGTTGTAGATTTGTGTATAAATCACCTTGTGAGCTTTAGAAAAAGGGACTCTTGACTCCTATACTGCTTTCAGGACCCCCTAATCCCAATAGCTCCTACGTGTGGCAGCTAATATCCAGGTTGCCCAGGCACCCTGCACACATACTTGGAAGGCAGCTGCTCAACTTTCATTTTCCCCTCCACAACCAAACCTCGTCCTCATGCCAGGTTGAAGACAGATTCCAAGTAATTAGGCTGGATCCCCACCAAGCAGTAGCCGATAACTTGAGGAGACATAGGCTTCCAGGCAGTCTGCAGAGTCCCCTTCGTCCCTTGCACATGGGAGAGAAGGGAGGCTAGGTTTTGGAATATTCTCTCAACAGGAAGGACTCAACAGCGATGGTCATGGAAATGTCCGCCCAGGCAGATCCACAGGCGCTAAGGATTCTGTCACTGGAGAGAAAGCGAGCTGGTTGAGGTGGAAACGATTCCAGGATCAGGCTCCCTTTTCGTGCCCTGGCTCTGAATGGGTGAGAATGGTACGTCATGCCAAGTTCAGATGCATCTTGCTTTGGGGGCCAGGGTTCCTGATTCATCAGAGAATGTTTTTATTTCGAGGGAAATTGTTTCACAGAGTCTACCCATTTCCCCCTTCCCTTTAAGCGTCAACTCTTATTAAGTGCAGCTGCCTCATGGAAAAGACTCCCTCTCCCTCCCCCTCAGCTGCTCAGACTTAATCATAAAGAAAATGAAGAGAAACCTGGAAGAAAGTTCTCCATTCTCTGTTTTCAGAGCCCTTTTAGAGGCAAAGCATGGTAAGTTGGACATAAATAGTCTCTGGCTGGATGCTTTTAAAGAAATAACTGTTTTTCAAAATCCTGCATAATAGAGGAGAAAAGTTTCAAGCCCTTGTCACCTCTCATCAGATCTCTGCCCCTGATTTCCATGCTGAGCCCCAAAACTATAGCCACAAAGAAACCCACCTTTCTTATATCGGTGTTGCAACTTTTCTGTTTGTTTTTCTCATACAAGGAGATGATTGGCTTCAGTTTTGTCCTCTTGCTCTTTATTGGTTTATTTTCAAACTTCTCCTAAAAGTAGTACTCAATGTATTAGGTTAATGATGCTACTGATCATTCTTTTTTTGTTTTTTATTCCTAAGCAATAATCCAGTTCCCTTGCTGAGATCAACCTCTCTATCTCAGACCTCAGAGTTTATCCAGTTTAAGTGGAGATGATTTTCTCATAAGAGCATTAAATTTCTGCATCTGCATCAGTACAATTAAGGTTCACTGTCATTTTAGAGACTTGAGCAATCGCCTTTATCATAAATATTGAATCAAATCTCCTTTGAAGAGCTCACCTTTTAAAAATGTGAGCTATATCTGACATTGATTTCTAGAAAATTCCCATTGACTCATGGGCTGGACCAAGACATCGATTTCAAAAGATGGACTTACACTTTTTAAGTAACAGGGTTTTGCTTTTTTTTCTTGCAATGTAACGTGGCCCTCATATTCCTAATACAAATTTATGAACTTTGCACTGCCAAATTGCTGCTATAAAAACAAAATCATTTTCAGACCAAAGGGCATGTATGTGTGAATTGACAGTCCTGTGCATCCTATTGCAAACAACAATTTTTCTTAATATCAGCCACTGAAACAAAGTTATGTGTGAGTGATGTTGCTATTATACCGAACCACTGATGGCCAGGCCAAATGCAGTGTGATTTCTCTTCCCAAAATTGTTTTCTATCTCTGCCTTGTATGCACCCAGGCGGTAAAAAGATCATTCTTACTTTAGTCTCAGGTTGCCCTGCCCCCAATTACATACTCCAAAACTTCCAAGGGAAATCAAACCATCCCAGAAAGAAGTCATATCCATTTTGGATCACCAGATAATGAGCGAGCAAGGTGTTTAGCTGACTTTATTTTTCTCTTCTTAACTAAAACTCTTATGTTAACTTACCTACATTTTTTTTAGGAGGTACCAGGGATTGGACCTAGGACCTCATACATGGGAAGCAGGCGCTCAACCACTTGAGCTACATCGGCTCCCCAGCTTACCTGCATTTTTAACCTAAAGATTAACATTTGCCTAAAAATGATATTTAGAAAATTCCCACTGGCAGCAATCGCAACAATAACCAGGTGGCTTTTCACTTCACAGGGGGAAATTTAGCATTTGTACTTTTTGTTTGGAGCTCCACAACAGTGGAACAAAAGCAAGAAAATGAAACAGAGCCCAGAGGAATGAGGAATAATTTACAGTTAAACCCATGAGGATTAAAAGGGGGAGCGCAAATACAGAATTAATTTCTTCTCCAGGAGTTCAGCCTGACCTACTCCAGTTTTGTTGACTTCCTGGCAAAACCGAATGTCACTTTAACTCACGGCAAGCTGCCCTCGAACTGTCATCTGGCCTCGATCTGCCTAGTGCGTGGTCCTTAGTCTTTTATTTCTGTATCTCTGACAAGTAGAGGGGAACCTCTGGGAATCTGAACTGATTTTTTTTCCCTGACTGCCTTTTCTCACTCCTGCTCCCTGTTTTCTCTTTGCATGTAGTGATTATATCTTTACATTTTATCAAGTTTTTACATATGACATTCAAAGGCATTTGTTCACTATTTCTTTCATTGGTGTGTACATTCATTTACTCATTCTTTCTTTCAATGGACCATTATTAAGTTCCATATACCACCATATACAAGACAACTGCCAAGTTCACTCACACCAAAGTGAATTAGCAACGTTTCTTGTCTTCTAAGCCATTAGAATTTAGAAGCAGAGATGGACTTTTACATAATTACCATGTATGCAATGTAGAGTATGTTAGGTACCTTAAAAGTTGAGGAACAAGATTCTATGGAAATTCCAAGAAGACAAAAAAAATCTCTTCTTGGTAAGAAGTTTAAAGAAGGCTTTGAGGGACTTGGCTTTGGAATTTGCTTGGCATGATGGAATGGTTTTCAAGAAGCAGTAAGTGGGCCGACGGGGAGCAGTCTACCTGGGTCTAGGTAAGTAGGAAGGAGAGGGCATGATATCTAGGAGACGGGAACTTCTAGTTTCACATGAAGCTTAGGGTTCCAGGAGGAGGGTTGTGAAAAGTAGTTTTGAGAATGGTCACGCAGTGAATGCCATTCTGGGGTGTTTGGAGTGGGGATTTGTAATAGAGAATCTCTCTTAAAAATGGCTTATTAATTGCAATTGAAATCAGAGACTTTCAGAGCTGAAAGGGATGTTAGAAATCTCGGCCAGGCCATATATTTTCCAGGTAAGGAATCCAAGGTTCAGAGAGGTTTAGTTACCTGTCTGGGATCCCAAGGTCAATTAGAGGCCAAGCCTAGATCAGAACTCTTATATGTTGGCTTCCTTTTGTTATTTATAAGCAATAGAACTCAATAAGAAGGATATAATAGCCTGAAGAGGCAAGATTAGAAGAGAGAAAGCCACATTTTTAACTGACGCTTCAGGCTAATATTCTGTTTAAAGAGTAGAACTATAACTAGGACACATGCTTTTGGAAAGCATTAGAGCTAAGGGTGGGGCTCCAGACTGGAAGAGAGTCTCTTGGCACAAATACTTCCTTATAACCATGATGTCCATCATCCACACACATAGAGCAAACTTTCCTTTGCCTTAGTCTTAAGTAGCAATGGATAATCAATGAATGCCAAGGAATACAGGCTATGGATGAAAGTCTACAATACATCAGAGAATATCCAAGAGGAAAATATTACCCCAGGGGATACAGAGAAAAGAGAGCTACAAAGTCTTAGGCCTGAAAGATATGAGTGAAAACTTAACTTCTAGTGACTTACCACCATACTTTCTCTAACTTTGTAATACACATAAAAATGTAGTGTTCCATTTCAGCACAGCTGATGGATTTTGTTATCCAAAGATTACTTAGTGAGGGAATAGAAATGCCAGTTAAAGTGAATCTACATGAAATGGTAACAGAAACATCAAGGTTTAATTGTGACTCTTTTGAAAGTGAAAATTAAAATTATGAAAAATAAATGTATTGTATTTATCAAATTTTAACTTATAATTGCAACTACTAGTTTTTAGAATGGACAAAGATTAATCGCTTGTGACTTTTTCTTGAGGGAGAGGTGTAAATTTTCCTTTAGTTACCTTTGTTTTCTCAGCATGATCATTAAAAGGGTCATTTTTGCAGAAACATTTGAGGGGATGAATTTTCCCCCGAGGTATGTCTTAAACCTTTGCTATGCAAAAAATTCTATATTGATGCTCCTACCCTGTTCTCTTCCACAATTGTTGGCTTAAGAAAAAGTAAATCTCTACAGATCCCTTTTTTCCAAAGGCTTTCTCATACTGCCGATCTCTAGCACTGCTCTATAAAATCCTGCCTTTATGCATGACTTATGGTTTTGTTTTGCAGTTTATTTGCATTGTAGTTGCATTGTTTGGACTTAGATGATTCAAGGGGCAGTCACCAGCCTGAGAGTCACTTAGTGAGCTGCTTTCAAGTATACAGATGTTCCTACCCCTCACCCTTTTCCTTTTGGAATTGGGAACATTCTAGGGCAATCTGTGCTCTGAAACTAAAGTGTTAGTTGAAAGCCTAATCATATCACCAAAAAATATCCATGACCATTTACCCTCATAATTTAAGATTTTCTTGCATGTGATCAAACTTTTGGAGGAAGTATGTCACCACTAGCACCTCACCAATTATGGAACCATGACTCTCATGACTTCTGAAATAACAATTTCAGGGTTAATTTAGAAATCTATAACATGATGCTCTAATTTATATAACTCCCTTGGTAAGGACCACAGTCAGCTCACTTAAAGGACCTAGACCCATCTAGATCTGAGAAGTGGCTTGTAGGGTTTAAGGGTTCCATGAAATTGTACCCCGTTTGCCACTCTAATAAATCCAGGGATATAAATTCTGCATAGAGAGTGATTTCATGTCCAGAGCTAAAGAGGAATGCATTTAGAGGTGGATGATGGTATAAGATTTCTGTGTCCAACTGACAGGGAATTGGGTTAAACCAATCAAAACACTCATAAAAAAGTGGTCCTGGGGAAGTGGGTGTGGCTTAGGCGATTGGGCTCCTGCCTACCACATGGGAGGTCCATGGTTCGGTTCCCGGTGCCTCCTAAAGAAGACAGCAAGCTGGCACAACAGGAAGGCATGGCAAGCGGACACAATGAAGATGACGCAACAAGAGACACAAAAAGAAAAATGTAATGAGAGACACAACTAAGCAGGAAGCAGAGTTTCCCAGTGCCTCATAAAGATGACAAGCAGGACAACAAGCTGACATGACAAGATGGTGCAACAAGAGAAACAAGAGGAAAAACATAACAAGAGACAACAAAGCAGGGAACGGAGGTGGCTTAAGCAATTAGGCACCTCCCTCCCACATTGGAGGTCCCGCGTTCGGTTCCCATTGCCTCCTAAAGAAACAAAGACGAACAGACACAGCAAACAACGAGGGAGTGGGGAGAGATAAAAAAATAAAATAAATCTTTAAAAAAAAAAAAGAGGTCCTGAAAAAAAAAAAAGGAAAAACAGGCAGAACCCCTTAAATTGCTGTCTCTTAAGCTAGCATTTATCAATTGCATACTATATACCAGGAATTGTTTTTGATTTTTGCATTCATCCCCAAGCAGCGGTATGATGTTAATACTATGTTTCCATTTTTCTGTGATGGAAATTGAGGCTCAGAGAGATTAAGTAGCTTTGCCAAATTGAATGGGTTCTGACCAGCATTTAAATCCAGTTTAATCTGACTCTGGAGTCTTCATTCTTAGCCTCTAAAATTCTCCCTAATTTAGGGATGGCTTCCTCAAATAATCTTCCTGTCTTTCATTTCCTATTATTGCTGTTACAAATTACCACAAACGTAATGGCTTAACACAACACAAACTGATTATCTTAGTTCTGGAGTTGAGAGTCCAAAATAGGTGTTTTGGGCTAAAAAATCAAGATGTCTCCACAATTGGTTTCTTCTACAGGTTCTGAGAGGAGAATCCATTTCCTCGCCCTTCTTTGGCTCACGGCCACTTCCCCCATCTTCAAAGCCAGAGCACATCTACGGTTCTCTCTCTCTTTCTCTGGTTCTCTGACCTCTCTCTTCTCCCTTACAAGGAATATTGTGATCACATTGAACCCACCTGCATAATCCAGGATAAGCTCTCCATCTCAAACTCCTTAATTTAATCACATCTGCAAAGTCCCCTTCGCTACATAAGATCATGTCTCACACGTTCTGGGGTTAGGATGTGGACATCTTTGCGGCCATCGCTCAGACCACCAGGCTTCCCAACCCCTGTAAGGAATAGAGCACAGTTTTCACCAGGGAATTCCACGTAACAACAAACACCCTCCATCTGGTTTGGATTCGAACACATAAAGCAGTAGTCCCCATCACAAAACACTTATTAGAAAGCAAAACGAAACAAACAGGATGTTGCACTTTCTTTGATTGAATCTGGACCATGACAAGGAATAAGCTTTGTGAGACCACCTTATGGGAAATCCAGTCGTGATATTAATAGTGATGATAACAAAGTGCTTAATGCCATCTTGTAGGCGCACAGTAGAAGAAATTTATTACATCCCCTAAAACGCATGGAATCTTAACTGTTTTTGTTTTGTTTTTGTCTTTTGTTTGTTTCCCTGATTAGGGTCTTTTTTTGGGTGTGTGTTTTATTTACACTATTTTGTATCTTCTGAGCAGATAAGGGCTCTGCTAGTAATCCACTGATGCCATGCAGAGTTCTTGGGGTTTCAGTCTGACACCAAGCTCTGGCACACTGATCCAGCTCTGAAGGTTATTCTACCTCCCGCCCTTGCCAAATGTACATGAATGTCACTGATGTCAGTTTCTTACTCCTTAGATAAATGAGTTCTCCAAGGAGGGTGATTTTGCCTCCCAGCAGACATTTGGCAATATCTGGGGACATTATTGGTTGTAACAACTGGGAAGAGGGTGCTACTGGCATCTAGTGGGTAGAAGATGTGGCTAAACATCTTACAGTGCAGAGGACAGCTCCCCCACAACAAAGAATTAGCCACCACAAAATGCCAGTGTTGAGAAACCCTGCCTTGGATTTAGAAACTCAAATATGCTTGAAGCTCTATTGTTCACGAAGTGGACTAGGAAATTATGATCATGTGCACTTAGATTCCACATCTATAAACTAAAGGAATTAAGTTAGATCTCCCCTCATCCCAGTGTGAGTGGATTGGGAGGGCTTGCCAGGATCACTGAGTTAAGATTGTGAGTGGGAAAGAGCATGGATGGAATGAGGGAGGGAGTGGCCTGGATGCTGAGTGTTCGCCATTTGGGGATGCAGTAATTTCAAAGGTTCCTGTTATTTCTTTGAGATGTTAACTTTGTCATTTTGAATACTATCTCCAGGAAGCCTTGATTGTTGAGCTCCCCTGTTTGCCATTTTGGGATGCAGTGATTTCAAAGGTTTTCAAAGATTCCTCTTTCTTCTTTGAGGAGATGTTACCTTTGTCATTTGAATACTATCTCCAGGAAGACTTGATTGTTGAGCTCTCCTGGACTACCTTCCTTTTGGGGTAACTCTAAGATGCTGTTAGGGTTGAAAACTACTGGAAGGAGAGAGCTCCCTTTATCAAAACATCATACATCATTCAAGAGCTGGGCAGTGAAGAACTTTTGGAAACTGTCAGTTGTCCTCCACCTCAGAGGAATATACTTTCAATATTGACTGATATCCTTTCCCTGGAAAGGGTCTTAAGCCAGGTAAAGAGTCCCCATAAATCCAAACCCTGCTCATGAGAATTAGTCAAGACTAATGCCATCTCATGCTCACTTGTGAGCTATTTCTTCCCACGTACTTCAAGGAGGTGATATCATGGAGTAGCCTCTGGAGAAGGGTTCCTGGTTCAAGTCTCAGCTCTGGTACATTTAAGTGCCCTGTGCCTCAGTTTCCTCACGTGTATAATGGGGCTAATAATAAAACCACCCCATAAAGCTGTTGTAAGAATTAAATAATTCCAAACACTTAGAACAGTCCCTGGCATTTAGTAAGTGCTTGATAAATATTGGCTATACACTTTGATCTTAGTGATACATACAGACAATGAATTTTTTATTTATGCCCAGTCTGCTTTCCTAATGGAGATTTGGAATCTGGCCCATGTTCTTTTTGCTTCTCAGCCCTGCCCTCTGCAAACTTTCCCTTGCTTTTCCATCTCTTAATTGCCCTGAATCCCAGTCATTCCTGCAAATATCTACATCCCTGCACTCAAAAACTGACATTGTCACCTTGACCAATAGAATCTAGCTCAGAGAATTTTAGAACTCAGAATCACAGAGAAGATTAAAACAAGAAAGTGCCTTAGCATCCGCTGCAAACACATTTTATAAATTTTCTCTTTTGTGAAGATAATCAAAGGTTATACATGCTCTTGGCAGTAAAAATTTTAAAATAAAGAAAAGATCGTCTTCCTTGAATTTGCATGGTAGATAAAGTCACTCCATTTTTTTTGACTCAGCAATTTTTATAACCCTCTTTTCTAACAC
>PVKH010046247.1:0-10420 GCA_004027955.1 Chaetophractus vellerosus
TGGTGATAAGGTCCAAGGGGGATCTTTGGTACTGGGATGTTCACAGTAAGTATTAACATTTGTTTTTCTCAAGAGAAGAACAAAAGTTTGAAAGTGGCTGTAGGGAACTCAAACACATCTTAGCCTTCCTAACCACTTCTGACTGAAAGATAAGGTATATAAATGAAGGCAAACCTCCTCCGTTCGAGAGGATCACAAGGAAAATGGCATCCGAGAGAGGAAGTATAGGGAAATGGGAAGGGCAAAAATTGATTAAACCAGAGAATACAATTTTAGAAGGCAAACTAGCAAGACTTAATGGAAAAGGATATCCATGGAAGGAAAATGAACCAAGAAGAACTGAGCTGGGTAAGAACACTAGATGTTAGAAGACTTGGCCCAAGAAGGATAAGAATAAGGCATGCAGATGCCATTAACCCACTATTGTGTTTAAAGCAGGGGTTCTTAACCTTTTTTGTTCCATGGACCCCTTTGCCAGTCAGGTGAAAACCACGGATGCCTTACTGGACTCACACTATACTGTGCATTATTTAATAATTATATCACACCTTCACCAACACATCTCCACAAGAATAATGTTTTTTTGAATTTCAATTCAAGCTCATGGATCCCTTGTTAAGAATCCCTGGTTTAAGAGCTTTTAAGCCTAAGCAGCTTGAGGGCCTTGGAGCTTATATCTGGGACCTCCCTGGAGGTTTCCATCTGAATAGGGTTTGTCCCTAAGATTTCTCTTTCTGGATTCTGAGAAGAACCAGGCACCTACTTTCTGGTCTCTAGTGAGACAAACAATAACAGCAAGGGCCCCCTGAAGACTTCAGCCACCCACATGCAGGGAGGGTAATGAGTGGGGGTGACGCATAGTGCCACTGGCATTGGGTTGCTGCAGCACGAGAGCTAGACAGTAGTACATCAATGGCAGGGGAAACAAGGGTAGAGTTTAGAAAAGATGACCTATAAAAAGGAGAAATCAAAAGATAAATGCCATAGAGGAATCTGGGTCCTCTGCTCTTTCCACTACAATATGCTGTCTCTTGTGGTGACAAGCCCTGTGGACAGTTGATCTGACTCCATGCAGTAGAACAAAGGTTAGCAGCCTCCTTTCCCAGGCAGGCTCCTGGCTGGGTTGAACAATGTCTACACCCACAGGCTGCCACTGGCAGGCCCAATGCATTAGAAACAGGAACAGAAAAGAGAATGGAGAAAAGAGAAAGAAATGGAGCTAAGAACGCCAGAGAGAGGAAGAACAATAACAAGAAATGAAATAAAGTAGACTTGGGAGTAAAATATTGTTACGAGCAACTAAATCCAGGCCCATGTCCTGTCCTAAGGCCCAATGGACCTCTAACTATAGGGGTAATCTGTGTGTTTGGAAGCTTAAGAGCATTGCAAAGGTAGACTAAACCTGATAAAGAAAGTATTTCTAGTAAAAACAAAATGGGAGAAAAAAGATAGAATGTTGTTGAAAAGAAAATAAGGGAGGACCACACACAGGGCTGCTGGGATAATTGAATAGTATGTGCATGGCACAAAGGACCTGTCATAGGTCAGGCTCCCTGGAAGCAGAGCCTGAGGCAGAGGTTCTGGTACAGGTGATTTCCTGAGAGCATGCTCCGCAAGGAAAACCCCCTAAGCAAATGAAGGAAGTAAGGCAGGGCAGGGGAAACTGTCAAGAGTGCAGCCTCAGATGGTAAAGTCTAGTCTTTGTCTGATTCTTGGTGGGGAATATGGAACTCGAACATAAATTGTACCACAGACTTGTCTACCCCTTGAGGTAAAGGGCAGGCCTTTGTAACCCCACATCAGTCAGTCATTGACTGTGGGCTGTGCCTGAGGTAGGTGTGTATCCTCTTGAGCAAGGTGGCCCCATTAGCTGAAGGCATTCTGTGGCAAACGGGCAGCTATGAACACTTAGCAGCTGTGATGACCATTTTTATGTTACCTTGGCTTACCTATAATCCCCAGTTATTCAATCAAACACTAATCTAGGTGTTGCTCTGAAGATATTTTGTAGATGTGATTAAAGTCTGTAATCACTTTACATTACGAGCAGAACAAGGCTTTTCTGAAGAAGAAATTCTGCCTGTAGATGCAGCTTCAACTCATGCCCAAGAGTTCCAGCTGCCCTTCCTGATGGTCTGCTCTGTGGATTTCTGACTTGCCTAACCAGTCCTCACAACCTCTCAATATATATCCTGTTGGTTCTGTTTCTCTTGTGGAACCATAACTAATGGGCGATAGGGGAACTACCTTGAATAGGGAATTCTTCTATAGCACCCAGCCAAAGAGGTAAAGGAGAGTGGAAGTCCAACCTTTCCAGCATTTGCTCTGCCTCATGCCACCCCAGCATGGGACATTTGGGTGACATTTTTGTCTCATGCAAGCACCTTCTGCTCACTTTTGAGCCATGTGCTCAAGTTGGCATATATACCCTATGGGAGGGGAGGAGGTTTGTTGTGGTTTTTTGTTCCTATAGAAAAGCAGACGATTAGCTTAAAGACACCTAACCATTTAAACTCTAACCCAAAGCATTGCTGATTTATCAACAGCTTATCTTACATTAAACACTGTGAAAAAATAAAATGCCAATAACTTCCCAACATCATTACAACTTTAGAACAAAGCCTTAATGCCTTTGTGATTTCCAACCTATTTCCTTTGCTTTTCTACACCTGTTATCGTAGTTGAACAGACAACACCATAAATAGTGCCAAGTGATATGACTTTTTTCCTGCCAGAGACCTAGCATGATGGTTTGAAGTTGAAAGTTTAATGAGTCATTTGGAGGGAAAATGTATTTTCTGGTGGCATCATTGTCAAACCAGAAAAACACAGCTGGATATGATGTGGTATAAGATGTGGTACAAAGAAGATTCAAAAACTAAATGTATGCTCTCTGCACTTCTGGTTTGCATAACTCACGATGGGCCCCTAAGATCTGTTATTATTTTAAGTGGAAAGATCTCCAGTGAAGGTGTAAGTTAAAACTTGGGTAGGGAGTAGAGTGGCCTAAGTGGTTGAGCACCTGCTTCAACACAGACACAGGTACACACACAGGTACAGCTAGGGCAAAGGGCACATAGACGCAGTAAAGGGAAGGAATGGAAGAAATAAAGGAAAAGAGGGAAGTGGGAGAAAAGAAAGAATAAGAAGAGGGAAAGTCTTCATATCGCACAAGAGAAGACAAAACTAGAGAGAAATGACTTTGCCACTTCTAACTGGCAAAGGAAATATCTTTAAAAGGTGGAGTTTTAGAGAAAGGAAGGAGAGAATCATGGCAACCTTCAACATCTGAGGGTTGAAGATAAGTAGAATATTAAAAGGATAGAGAATAGAAAGGGGGGAATAGAGTGGAAAGCAGAATCCAAGAAATTCAAACTTGCAAGGACTCATCTTTAACACGAAATCAACCATGTTTGGAGGCTCAACTCCCTGCACAGCATTTGTCAACATTTTTAGGAAACAGAGTGGCAGAGTTTATTGTCTGTGCTGCTCTGGATGAGGACTGGGGCTGAATCTATTGACCAGTGGACAAAAAAAGCTGGGCTGTCACTAGACCTGATCAGAGATCAACAGTGTGGTAGATTAAATTATGTATCCCAATTTAGAAATGTCCTTGGTCTTGATCTGCATTCCTGTGGGCATGAATCCATTGTAAATAGGCTCTCTTGAAGAAGACATTTTTAGTTAAGGCATGGCCCAATTGAATGAGGCTGAGTTTTAATCAGATTACTGGAGGCCTTTTAAAGAGATAGCCGCAGGAAGGAGAAAGAATCTGGAAGTCAACAGAACTGGAAGAAAAAAGGAGAGGACATCACCATGAGATATGATGAAAGGATACAAGCCAGGGAACCTCAAGGATTATGGCAAGCCAGCACCAGAAGGCTACTGATCCCAGGAAGAAGCAAGCCTTTTAGCCTCAAATCCTTGTGCCAATAAATTTGTTTAAGCCAACCATCGTGTGGTATTTGTCATAGGAGTTGGGAAAACTAAGACAAACAACAATCTCTCAAAAGCTAACAGTGTTGGCCACTGACATAATACAGATTGCTGCTTGGGCCTTGTCACGTCCACCACCTTCCATTTTCGAAACTTCATGATAGTCTGTCAACAGGAACATACGGAAGGCTCTGTGGGTAGCTACAAAACACAAAGAGAGCATAGCCCCTGCTATTACTGCAGAAATAATTAAGTCCAAAAAGAGACAGGAATTTCTATGGGAGGGCATATCACCTGCAGGGGAGAATAACTAGCAGAGCTTTTGTATTTTTTTATTTACTTTCATATAAATTACTTAGTTCTTTATACTAGCCTCTTTGACTTTCACTTGCACCCTTAGAAGTTAGGTATATAAAATGTATTTAATCTCTTTACTGGTTTGCATAACTCACGATGGGCCCCTAAGATCTGTTATTATTTTAAGTGGAAACATCTTCAGTGAAGGTGTAAGTTAAAACTTGGGTAGGGAGTAGATGTGGCCTAAGTGGTTGAGCACCTGCTTCCTGTAGGAAGGCCTACACTTAACTACACAATCTGTACTTAAATAGCATTGAGCTTATTTAATTTTCCAAGATTCCACGTCTTAATTATCAACCTAATTATTCCTTATGCCAGACATAAGAAACACAAACAAAATCCCCATGGGAGTTATTAGATCACCTAAGAAGGTGACACAGATGGGAGAGGGAGCATGAAAAACTGAGGGATTGTGGCTCATATGAAGGAGGCAATTACCAACTTCTGTCCATTTTGTTGAAGAAAAACTGACAGTGGTATATTAGAGCTGGCTCACACCAGTTCTGAAGAGCATATTCTGAATTTCCAGTTCAGTAAATACCACATACCATAATGGAAGTATTTACACCACAGAAATGGGCAAATCAAATGCTATAAATCAGGAATTGTTTTTTGAGAGCTGGATGTCAAACATCTATCACCACACCACTGAATATAGACCAAGTTTTTCCAGATTCCCCAATATTTCAAGAGAAACATAAATGCAGATGTCTTTGTGAATATCCTTGATTTTTAAATTTTGGCAAATCAAACAATGTTAAAATATTGTATTGGAAAAATAAAACATAACTGTGGGCTACCTGCTCACAAAATTCATCATATGCCATAGCCTTCTTTATGGCTTCAGGTCTCTAATTTATACCTATAAACATAGAGCAGCAAAGTTTCAAAGGAGTCAAAGTACATTTGTTGTACTTATGATGAAAATCTTTAACGTCCTTGGATGAGCATAGGTATTCACTGTCATTTACTAAGAAGTCACTGTGAGTATGATAAAGTCAATTTTAAGGTTGACTCATTCCATCTGTTAAACTAAAGTGACTCATAGGTATTAATGACGTTTCTCCCTTGGATAGCACACCTTGTAAAGTAAATGAAAGAAGTTTACTGTAATACATATATGTATATACGCACAGAAACAAAGAAAATAAAGAAATAAAAAATAATACCTAGAAGATGGATGATCATCATACAAGTAGTAAGGGAAGGCAAATAGAGAAACATTATGATCAATTTTACTCAAATCAGAAGAAATTACTAACTGCTGACCTGATGTTAACACAAAGACACCACTGGTTCCAGAGAGTCTGACATAAGAGAAAAACATCCTATCTTCTAAAATCCCTTGATGTCACTGTCAGAGGCATTTGGTTTAGTCTTTTTCTCCATCTTCTGTGCATGTGCCAAAAATCTCCATAACTATCCATTATAGTAATGACAGGTGGCCACTAAAATTTCAGACAGCTAATTTTGCATTTCCAATTTTTACTTTCTGCCAACATCTGTGAAGATAATTCATCTTGTCTAGGATCAGGATGGTTATCAGAATTTAGTCTTGTAGTATAAGCAGTTTACAAAGATAAAATCTCCTAATGTTAATCACAGCCACACTGAAATATCGGAATGACATTTAGTTCAGAACCTATAATGCAATTGGGATCTATAATCGTTCCATTGCTGCTCTTCAGTGACTTGTTCTCCACATGAGATAGGAATTTTATAAAGTTTTAGAAAAAATAAAAGCGAGAAATTATATACAGAAATGTCCAAAATGCGGTGCCACTTTAAGACTGAAATGTAATTGTGCTGGTTTCCCACCCTACAGTCTCTTTTCATGTGTATTTCTTTGAAATGCAGAGTAAATGCTGCTTCTCATCCTTCTTTGTTTATAGTACAGATGAAAAATTCAACAGTTAGGTTGTACCATAATCTGCCTTGCATACCCTCATAAATTTTCTATCTTTATTGCCGGCAGAACAGTGTCCTCATCAACTTTGAAATGGAAAGCAGTCTAGGACAGAAATTCTTATCTTTTTACATTAGTTATCCTGTTAAAATGATCTGAAAATCACCTTGACTTTGTGTTACCTTTATTAGTGGTCCAAGCTCCAAAGTTTAGATGACACCAAATTTTTTAATTTTAACATATTGTAATTTAATAGAGAAGCATACTATTCCTCGTTAATATTCTAAATGCCTAACTGCTCTAATAAGCAATTTAAAGTACTGGTGAGTTAGATAGGGGAGAAAAAAGTTCTCAGTATACTGGGTGCTTTGAGATGAACAGGTTATCCAGCAAGTACAGATTTTTTATATAATGACTTTCAGAGCTATTTGGGGGAAAAAAAATCATCCTCAAGGTTCATTCATGGAAATCAAACACAGCTGCAACCTTCATGACACCGTGTACTTTCATTAAAAAATACTTACTTTTTTTTCCAAATAAGGTTCAAAGTTCTCTCTGTACTAGAAACTAAAACAATGGTGGTAACAATGATAATGCTGATGGTAGAGATAACAATGGTAATAAACATTGAGAGGATAATGTAAAGAACTTAATAAGAATCCAATTAGATGGTCTAACACTCTGGATTCTAAGATTATTAAATGGAAAGATTCTAGTCACAAATTTGACAACTTTGCTTAGGAAACATCTAAAATCACTTTCTCTTACTCATCTTTAGGCCCCAACTTAAAAGTAATTTAATCTGGGAAGTCTTTTCCCAGGTTAGGTGTTTCTCTATATGCTTGTAGAGCACTCTTCAATTCCTTATCACATCACCTATCAGGTTTTGTTAAAATTGCTTGTTTAATCATCTCCTTTGACAGTTCCATGAGGGTGGTGATCATTATGACCTTGCTCAACCTTATATCCACAGACCCAAGAACAGGTGTTTGATAAATATTTGTAGAGTGAATATAAAACTGAATGAATGAATCATGACCCTCACTACAAACTATCTGGACCATGTGAACCTATGCTTTAATTTTGGTCAAACAAATGTCAGTGTACTTGCAGGTGATCTGATTTTTAGTTCTAATCCTCTACTATTTGGAGGATTACAGCAAGTCTTTTGCTTTTATAGACTTTAGTTTCCTCATTTGCAAAATATGGGGATTGGACTGGATGATTCTTTTCCACTTTGAACAAAGATGAATTCAACGACCATTATGTATGTAAATATACATAAGGAGTTAGAGCCTGTCAAGGCACATTCATTCATTCAACAAATATTTTTTGAGTACCTACCATATGTCAGACAGTGTTTAGGCACTAGGGATACAAGAGTGAAAAACAAAGACACTTCTCCTTGTAGATCTTATACGGTGATGAAGGGAGACAGACCACAAAAAATATGGAAAATACATATAATGTCAGAAGATCATAAATTCTACGGAGAAAAATAAATCAGGAAAGGGAGATAGAAGAGCAAGAGTAGCAACAGGGGAAGGAGGAGGGTGTAATTTTTAATAGGGTGGTAAGAGAAATTTCTACCTGAGAAACTGACTTTTGAGTAAAGACCTGGAGGTGTGAAAGAGCTACCTATGTCTTGTCTGGAAAGTGAGCCTAACAAGTAAAAGAAATATCAATTGCAAAGGCTGTGAGGAATGAACCTCAAGGATGACTGTCAGATTTAGGGTCTAAACAATTTAGTGAATGAAGTTGTCATTTACTTGGTGGAGAAGACTGTGGGAAGAGCAGATTTGCATGGGCTGCAATATGGTGGGGGAAGATCAGGAGTTGGGATTTTAGACATGTGACTTTGGAATACCTAGTAGATTTCCAAATGGGTAAGTAAGCAGTTCAAAAAATAATTGGGAGATCAGGAATAAGGTCTGAGCTATAGGGAGAAAAAAAAAAAACACTGGGGGTTAGCACATAAGACTATGTGAGATGACCTAAAGAAGAACGTAGCTAGACAAATAAAGATATTCAAAGACAGAGCCCTGGGCATTAGAAAGTTTGGAAGTCAAAACAATGAGAAAGACTCAGCAAAGAAAACTGGGAAGGAGCACTCATGAGGCAGTCCAAAAATAAAGAGGATGTGGGAAAGCCAAGAAAGAAAAGTATTTAAGAAATGATTGACTATGTAAAAGGCAGCTGAGAGACCCAGAAAGATGTAGACTATGGATTAACCATTGGATATAGAAGCAAGGAAGTCAATGGTAACTTTGACAAGAGTAGGTTTAATGGAGTAGTGGGAGGTGAAAGCCTATATAGAGGGGATTTAAGAAAGAGTAGAAGAGGAATTAGAGATAGCAAATATAAGCAAATATTTGGAAATGTTTGCTATAAAAGGAAGCAGAAAATTGGCATTGTAGATGGAAGAGAGAATTAGGATCAAAAAAGGCTAATTGGGGTCAGAAAAATAATAGACTGTAAATTTAAAGTATGATCACATAAGGAGAGTAAAATTGATGGTGCATGAGAAAGGAAGACTAAGAACATGACATAGAATTGTCATCCAGAAGACTAGGAAGAATGAAAGAACTAGAGAAAAATGATTGTCAAGCCCCACTAAGGGCTTACTTAAGGTTAGTAGTTAAGAATTTAAAATTTAATTAGTCATCATGTTTATGAGTTTCTCCAGCCATGTTCAGTAATTGGTAGAGAAGTACAAAGTAGGTAGAGGAATGGGTTTAACCAAGGATGTGATTTTGCTAGACAAGTGTGATAAATACAGAAAGAGGTGCCAGAGAATTGAGAAAATATGTAAAAGACAATTTAAATGATGAACTGTGGAATTTAAACTATGTAAGGGGAATTGCAAGGAGCAGTGAAAGAGCTGTAAGATCAATCAATTACAGGTGCTGGGAATTGAAAGATCAATTGCTGGTTGTGAGGTATTTTAGGGAGTGAACTGGAAAGATAGAAGGTACTTGAAATTGAGTTAGTGGAGAGGTTGAAGTTAATGATAATAAGATATAAGGTACAACTATGGGAGTGAGTGACTGAGATGTGGTAGAGTACAAGATTATTGGAGGTGAGATGATTCAGTCACTGACAGTCCAGGATGTTGGGGAGATTATCTTCATGAAAATTGATATCCCCACTAAGATAGAAGTTGTGTTGGAGAGAGTCAGTGAGCAAAGAGCTAAAATCTTGAAGAGCTAGGAGTTCTCTGAGCTTGGGGATGAGGGAGTCAGTAAATGGCTGAAAGGTGGGATAGTCTGATAACATGACATTGACAGCTAATGATTTCAGTTTGGAAGTGGTAAAGTAAAGTAAGGTGACACTCAACTCACTCTAGACCCTGTGGTATGTGGAATGTGAGAGACAAAATGCTACTACTTGAGAAGGCTATAAGACAACCAAAAACCTTGGTGTAGAGCCACCAACTTTCAATTGAGCATTTAGAGAGGATGTTGGAGAAATCTGGATCTTTTTTCCTGGAGATTATGAATCCTGGAGGCATGATGGAAATGTTTCGAAGTAGCCAAGCGGTGACAAAAATTGAGGGCAATGATAGGGAGGTAATGAACCATACCGATATGAGATTTCAGAAGCTGAGGAATGACGTGGGACTTCTGGGCTTCTTTAAGTCAGTGAAGGGATGAGTAGCATAATAAGTTCAGCAGTGGCAATTGTGAATGTTGTTGGAAGGAAGGGACGTAAAATATATTCAGGGTTTTAGATCTACTCTGACTCCAACCTATTGAGGTGTGGATGTGGGGGAGCCGTGGTCTTATCTAGAGTGCCTAGAGTTTAGGGCCTCCCCCTTATTCCAGGAACAACAACCACTCTGGGGTTCAGTTTTCACTTCTTGTTGAAATGCTCTTTGCTCTTGGCTTTTATCTCACTCACCTGATTTTTCTTTTCCCTTCTTGTTAACTTCCAGTTGATTTTATTGGCTCTACGTCTGATTTACTGCAAAATGTTGGCATACCTCAGGGCTCAGTTTCTACTGCCCTTCTCTTTTCCATCTATATTCTTTTTTTATTTTAAAAACAATTTATTGAAGTATATCATTCATACATGAACATACATAAACAATAAGTGTTTAGTAAGCATTGTGAACTTACAAAAAAAAACATGTATAACATCATCCTTCAGCCCACCACAAATACTTTGCATTGTTGTGAAACATTTGTTAACAAATTATGAAAGATCATCATCAAAGTATTA
>PVKH010046248.1:0-10418 GCA_004027955.1 Chaetophractus vellerosus
GTCTGCCCGCTCGGAGAGGTCCCCGGGATCCAAACCCAGGGCCTCCCACGTGGTACCCCAGCACGCTCTTATCCACTGAACTATCTAGCCGGGCCCCGAGACTTACTTTTTAGACAGTTAAGTCATTTATCCCACTCACGATATTAGTGAGTACTTAGCTCATTCCAAACTTCCCTTGTAAACAGTTCCACATAAGATATTTTCATGGTGTAAACGTCATTGTCATCCAGCTGGTAAAAGTGTGATAGGTACATAGAAACTCTATTGTATAGAGTCTAAGGTATACAATTTAGATAAAGATTATCCCTATTCGGTAAATTCCATTTTATAGCACTGTATTAACTTAAACTTACTCCTATTTGGAATGTCTATTTTTCAATAATAACCAATGCCTATAATGGTTAATAATAAAGAAGCACATGATGATAAACTGCCTTCTAAAATTGCCAAAGACTGAAATCTTGGGGCTTCAGTTTCCTTATTTATTAATACTAGAAGGAACAACCAAATGGTCCCCAAATTTAACATGCTTCAGTGCTGTGCATAGTAAAATCTCTACTTAAATTTGTATTTAAATTATAAGTAGAGTAAAATTCTTATAGATGAGAAGGCTTAGCACACAGTCTATATGATCCTAGGTAAATCTTGACCTTCTCCAAGTCTCAGTTTCTTCATCTATAAGACAGCAATAAGAAAACCAATGGCAGTGTGAACTGTGGTCCAGGCTTGGTGGCAAAGCCCCAAAATGTGTATATCTATTGCAGGGGATGTGCCACACTGATGAAGGATGTATATGTGGGAGGTTGTGGGAGGTGTGGGAGGTGGGGCATATGGGTACTCCTAAAATTTCTGTGTAACATTTATGTAATCAATGTATCCTAAAAAAAAAAAATTAATTAAAAATTAAAAAAAAAAGAAAACCAATGGTCAGTTCATGGCATCTACAATGCAGCATCTGCCTAGAATGTCTAAGTGAGGAAAATTATGTTCCATGAAGGAATCAGACTATTCAATCGAATTATAATGAATTGGAGCAGAGAGATATGAGATCATGCTTGCTCTGAGGCCTGCCCAACTTGACCATAACCAGAATGAATATATTATCATCTCTAATAAAGAATAAGCCAATCAGAAGTAATGTTGGACACCAGGAGAACCTCAAAAAGTCAGAGTCACAAAGCAAACTTTGGTGGCATCTATCCAAGTACTATTGAGGAAAGAGTATCTTGGCCAATGATTTTTTTCCATGTCATTTTTTTTCCTTGCCCATGTCAAGGTTATTTCTACTATAAAGATGGATGTGACCAACTAACTCCAAGTGGTCTGGTCCCATTGGCAACAAGATAATCATAATATCTATTTCAAAATCAGCGTATTTCCTAAAGAATGTTATGATTACCTCATCCTGGAAAAAAAGGAATAGGATAACAACACTTTGTTCTTGCTTTAGGGTAAAAGGTGCTACTCTTAAGTTATTAGTATTTATATTGCCAACAACTGCTAATATCCTTTAGCAGGGAGGAAGCTGGTGGGTCCTGCACCAGCCTATCCAGGTAACTGCAGGTACATTTACCTGGCACAGACTGAATAGTCAGAAGTCTACTGGGGCAACTGTGGTCATTCTGGATCCACATGGAGTAGTTTGCTGCCTACACCTGCAGCTCCATCCCCGCCCCAGGCAGGGGAAAAGGGAGCTTGAAGCTTCATCAGTATCTCTGGACAACTACAGTCTAGGCCTGCATCACTTGGATTATTCCACACAGCTGTGGCTCTGTCCCTACCCCTGGCAAAGGAGAAAGTTGGGAGAAGTTTCACCGGTCCTTGGGGCAATGAGGGCAGCTTGAGCCTCCACAGCTTACAGCACCAACTATATCCTTGGCTCCTACTACACAACTAGCAGGGCAGAAAGGGCAAAAAACCCCTAAACTAAAGAGAGAAACTACACCCAGAATAAATACATCTAGTAAGCCAGATGCCAAGACACCAAAAAAAATTATAATCCACACCAAAAAAACAGAAAGATATGACCCAGTTAAAGGAACAAGATAAGCCTCCAGATGACATATAGGAGTTGAGACACCTAATCATAGATGTTTAAACAAATCTCCTTAACAAATTCAATGAGATGGCTAAAGAGATTAAGGATATTAAGAAGAGAGTGGATGAACACAAGGAAGAATTTGAAAGCATACATAGAAAAATAGCAGATCTTATGGGAATGAAACATACAATAAATGAAATTTAAAATACACTGGAATCATATAATAGCATATTTGAGGAGGCAGAAGAAAGGATTGGCAAGTTTGAAGAAATGGCCTCTGAAAGCGAACATACAAAAGAACAGATGGAGAAAAGAATGGAAAAAATTGAACAAGGTTTCAGGAAACTAAACTGCAGCAAGAAACGTGCAAACATATGTGACAAGGGTGTCCCAGAAGAAGGAGAAGGGAAAGGGGGCAGAAGGAATATTTGAAAAATAATGGTAGAAAATTTCCCAACCCTATTGAAGGAGATGGATATCCATGTCCAAGAAGCACAACGTACTTCCATCCGAATAAATCTGAATAGACCAATTCCAAGACACATGCTAATCAGAATGTCAAATGCCAAAGACAAAGAGAGAATTCTGAGAGTAGCAGGAGAAAAGCAATTCTTCACATATAAGGGATATCTAATAAGATTAAGTGCTGATTTCTCATCAGAAACCATGGAGGCAAGAAGACAGTGGTATGATATATTTAAGATACTGCAAGAAAAAAACTACCAGCCAAGAATCTTATATCTGGCAAGATTGTCTTTCAAAAATGAGGGTGAGTTTAGAATATTCACAGATAAAAGAAACTGAGAGAGTTTATAACCAGGAGACTGGCTTTGCAGTAAATACTAAAAGGTGTGCTACAGCCTGAAAAGAAAAACAGGAGAGAGAGGCTTGGAAGAGAGTCTAGAAATGAAGATTATATCAGCAAAAGTAATGAAAATCTCAAAAGAGTGGTGAAAATAAAATATGACAGATAAACCCCAAATATGTAGGAATAAATTTAACCAACGATGTAAAGCACTTGTATTCAGAAAACTACAACTCATTGTTAAAAGAAAACAAAAAAATACCTAAATAACTGGAAGAACATTCCACACTCATGGATTGGAAGAATAAATATCATTAAGATGTCAATTCTACTCAAATTGATATACAGATTCAGTGCAATCCTGATAAAAATTCCACCAGCATTTTAAAAATAGATGGAAGGCACGATTATCAAATTTATTTGGAAGGGTAAGGGGTCCTGAGTAGCCAGAAACATCTTAAAAAGGAAAAGCAAAGTTGGAGGACTCTCAGTTCCATACTTTAAATCATATTACCTAGCTACAGTGGTAAAAACAGCATGGTACTGGCATAAAGACAGACACATACCAATAGAACTGAATCGATGGTTCAGAAACAGACCCTCACATCTAGGGTCAAGAGATTTTTGACTAGCCTGTCAAACTCACCCAGCTCAGGCAGAACAGTCCATTTAACAAATGTTACTGGGAGAACTGGATATCCCCAGCCAAAAGAAGGAAAGAGGACCCCTATCTCACACCTTATACAAAATTTAACTCAAAATGGAACAAAAACCTAAATATAAAACTTAATGTATGTATAAGTTTTAATTAGCTTTACTGTAAAAGTGTGGAAATGTACAGAGTTGATGGTAACACATTATAATGAGTAACAGCTTGTTTATAATTTGGGTTAGGGCTGAAAAGGGTAGTCTAGGGATGTAAATGCCAATTGACAGAAAGCTAGAGAATAATCTAGGGACTGAATAGCACAGTAAATCCAGAGATGGATGAGAATAGTGGTTGATGGTACAGTTGCAAGAGTGTCCTTTGTGAGCTAGAGCAGATATACATCAGTACTGCAGGGTGGTGGGAATGTGGAGAAGCATGGGAAAAATACAACTGGAGTGACCTATGGACTGTGGTTAACAGTAATAATGTAATATTCATTCATCCATGCTAAAGATGTACTGTGTTGATAATGGGGGAGTCTGGAAAAAGTGTGCCAAATGTACGCTATGGACCTGATAATAATCTGATGATATTAGCTCATAATCTGTAATAAATGTGCCACCACAGTGTGGTGTGTTGATAGAGGGGTGTTGTTTGGGAATTCTGCACATGTGCATGATTGTTTTGTAAGTTTACAAGTTCTGTCATAAAAATATATTTAAAAAATAATAACAGGGTGGGTTGGGGAGAAAATACACCAAATGTAAGATAAGGACTATAGTTAGTAGTAAGATTTTGACAATATTCTTTCATAATTTGTAACAAATGTCTCTTAACAGTGCAAGGTGTTGGTGGTGGGTTGATGTATGGGACCCCTGTATAATGATATGCATGTTTGCTTTGTAAGTTCACAACTTTCCTATGCACTTATTGCTTATATATGTTCATGTATAAATGATATTTAAAAAATAATAATAATAGGGTGGGTTGGGGGAAAAATACACCAAATGTAAGATACTTTGGTTAGTAGTAATATTTTGAGGATCCTCTTTAATCATTAGTTAAAAGTGTTTTCCAACAATGCAAGGTATTGGTGGTAGGGTGAGGTATGAGACCCCTGTATGATGTTATGTATGTTTGTTTTGTAAGTTCACAACTATTGCTATACACTTATTGTTTATATATGTTTTTGTATGAGTGATATATTTCAATAAATGGAAAAAAATGAAAAAAAAAAAGGGCATTTGAGCTAAAAATTATGTCTCCTAAAATGTAAACCATGAGGAAAAAGGCCTGCTTCTGATGCATGGGGTGGTAGAGGTGGGTGGCCATGGGAGAGGAAAGGTACCTATTGGATAAGGGACTACTATGACGCTGACTTTAGGAAGAAGCCTTAAACCAACCGAATTCCTTTACCTTTCCCCTGGTAAGAGCCCTCAAGTCATGGCACTCACCAATGGCCACATCCATCCACGGATAAATATTGAGAGTGTCTCTGTTCCAATAATCATGGGTTTTTAGAATGGAGAATATAAAAAGAGGACAGCAGGGCAGCTGCTTGATGCCATTATCATCTTTGTCTATCACATCCAGTAAATAAATGCCTGGTGTTCTCGTGCTCAATCTAATCCCATGTGGATGCATTTGGGAGGGTTAAGATAAACTAGCCCCATCATTAATTTCTCTAGTTAGCCCCGAATCCGTATGGGACAGACGTATCAGGCAATTTCTTCAACCAGGATGCCTAAAATTCACCTGGCATCACGCTCATCAAGCATCCTGCTTCTGTCTACCCGTCTGGACCTTCCTATAGGGCAGAAATGTACCAGCCATTTGAAATTCAAGTATTCTAGCCTGAGACTTTTAAGAAATACATTCCAACTTTAAATAGCAGTCTTGTGAGTTTAGTTAAGTGATACACCCATGAGAGGTGACTCTGGTTTTGCCTTGCTGAAAAAAACCGAGTCAGCTGTCTCAGCCTGAAAGACCTTGTGAGGCCTTGGTCCAAGGTAGCAAATGCCACCCTGTGAATGCCCTGCAAGTGTTCCTACTCAACTCCTCTTCCCGCTCTCTATGGTTTTCTCCTTTCCATTTTTTCCTGTAAGAAGTCTTTAAGGTAGGTACAAGGATTAAGTAAGAGCAAGTTAGTTGTGCTTACCAAAGTCACCGGCACGTGGTAGATAAATGTTCATTTGTTCTCCTATCCTTACCTCTAGACTATTAGTCCAGATTTAAAGGCTAGCAAACAGAAAACTTTATGCTCATGCTAAATTAGAGTTTATTTTAAATAATCCAAGAGACTATACCAGTCCTATGAGTTTTGATGGAAACATTTTTTTCACCTACTTCTCAGATACTGAAAAAGAGACTATTTAGTTCAAGAATATATTAGAGTGTGGCAGAAGGGAAAGGACTTCTAAAAAGATCAATTTGAGGCCAAAAGGAGTGAAAATCTAATTTTCACAGATAAATAGGTACTATAAACAGAAAAGCTATATAAATTACCCAAGTCCAAAGTCAGAAAGAAAATCAGTGCAATAAATATTAGCATATTTATAGCATTAGGATGACGTAGCATCCAAACGCTCTCAACCATCATGATGATTCTAAGAGTAATATCATAAGGACAAATGATGAAATAGTATAAAGAACAGTAAAAATATAAGGACTTAGTTGACATTATGAAGTAATGTTATGGGAAAATCACTGGCAAAACCCGTTTTGAGATTCAACTTCATTTGTATTATTGTTATTGTGAAATTATCCATCTTTTGCAGAACCTCGCTCACATGAGCCAATTTAAAAATACAAAACAACAAACAGAGGAAAGTTCTATTTCCTGCTAGTCTGCATTTTTTTTTTTCCAGCAGTGCCTGAGAATTGAAATTTTATGTTGCAATTACAGCTTTCCCCTTTCAGGGTGCCCTCGTGGCTTTGTTGACAGCCCACCGTTGCCTTAATCTCCCATGCAGGTAAGTGTGAGGATGACACAGATAAACCCACATTACCCATCGGGATAAATAGAAGAGTGCATACCTCGTTCAAATTTTAACCGTTGATAAAGCTGAAACTGATCCACAGGCACCAAACAGGCAATCTGAAACCAGAGACATTGGAAAGATGAGATTTCAGTAATCATATAGTCCTGAAGTTACCAACCTTTTACGGTTTCTCCTTGTTTTGCTCACTCTATCCTCTCTAGACCAGTGGTTGGCAAACTTTTCTTGCTCCACACTGTCCCTAAAGTAACCAGAAGCAATTCCCAAATCTTCTCCTTCCCTCTGCCATGGATGGGAATCACTGCTCAAGACACCAGCCACCCAGCTCGTTGATTGTATTCCTTTCTTTTACCAGTGACCACTGAGACCAGCCAACCAAATTTCAATACTTGGACTTCCCAAATTATCTGCATATACATATCAAAGATGCTCCTTTTCTCTCTATGTTCATTTAAGAAATTTTGAAACAGGTTATAGCTCTAGCTTTAGAACCTTAAAAACTAAAGTTTAGTTAGACAGTGCCTTAGGAATTATGAAAACTCCATTTGCCATCTAGGAAACAGTATCTTCTTAAGCAAAATAAAAATGATTTCTTCTGACAAAGATCACTTGACGGGGCCCCAAAGTCTCGGTTATCATGCCTCGCCAACCCATACCCTGGTAGAAAAAGGAAGCCAAACACATTTCTTGCCTCTAGACTGCATTTCCACGTCCAATGTGGCGATATGAACCAAAGATTTATTAGTAAACAACAGTGATTCATGTTTAACCAAATGACATTTCAGATTAATCAATCCAAAAATGCCTTTCAAAGGCAGATGCAGAAAAAGCTAACTGCTCTTAAACTGACATTCTAAAAATACTTTTTCCATTGACGTCAAGATTTAAGTATATTACTGTTCTTTAAAAGGTTTTTAACTGAGAAAAATCAAAGGATTTGACATTAGGCTTCCAGGCACTGAGCAAGTTGGTACACTACACAATCTTAGCCTTGACAAGTCCAACTCTAAAGTATTACTCTGTCGGAGGGGCGGGGGCAGGCAAGGCATAAAATATATCTAGATGGAAGTTCTTGTAGCTAATGAAAGGAAATATATCTGCTTTGAGAAAACTAAGAAATATGCGGCTAAAGTTGTTTTTAACCAATACATTAAAAAATGCATTTGTTTAAATCCCGCTCACAAAAAAAAATCACTTTTTATATTTTGCAAATGCATTAAATGAAGTTAGCTAAAAAGTATGAAGAACCACAAAACAGGCAAGTTTAGAGTTCTCCGTTCCTCGTAAAATATGGTAAAACACGATGGAATTTAATTTAAAAGCATTTTCTCCAGTTTAGGGGGTGTGGGAAGGATGTTGCATTGTCATCCGGTACCTTAAAATAAGAACTCCTTGGCAATCACTGTAAAATATGATATATATGGCTAGAATTTTATTGTACTGAATGTCAGTTTTGTTGCGTCTGTTATTATCCTACCTGGACTTCTTTTCTGAAAGACAAAGGTTTCTCATAAATAAAAGGCAGAGTTGGAGACAGAAAGTAGAAGCAGGGGAAGAGATGAGAAGCATTAAGGAGTCAGAGTTCAGTCCTCGAGTTCATCACTGATTCACTGTGGGAGGAGGAAAATAACCTAATGTGACTTCAACCTTTGGGCCAAGGCAACTTGGGGATATCATCTAGGTCCAAGAGTACTCAGTGATGGTCTATAAGTCTACTCTAAAAATTAAAACAAAAAAAGAAAAGTTATTTGAGGTCTTTGGCTCTCTGAGAGAATACAAGGCAGTCCTGTAACCCACTCACCCCCATCTAAAAGAGTTTCTGGACTGATGAAGACCTTCAAACACTTAAAAATGAACTCCTAAAAAAAATCTGATTTAAGTTCAATGACAAGCAATCTATAAACTAGCAAAGTCAAACCCAGTTTACGGAAGACAAAGCAAGGAGGAGGTAAGACGATTTTGACATAGATGAAATGCTAATGAAAAAAAATGACAGAAATTAATGCAGTAAAAAGTCACAACAGCAGAGATGGATGTTTAATTTTAAATTAGAGAGATAAATTCTACCAAGTACACACTACTGCCAGCGGGAAGCCATAGGTCTCTGATAGATTTTTGTCTCTTACAATCCTTTGAATTTCCTATTTATTATTTTATGGGTCAAGTATTTGGGTGGAATTAGGTAAAATAATTGTTCTATTGAAATCTGTGATCACAAATTAAAGTAAATTCCATCACATCTCACTCTATTTGATCTTTTGGAATAAAGATAGCCCCCAGGATACACCAGTCTCTTCCCCAGCCATCCCTCCCCCTACCTCCATCCCCAGCTATTAAGACTTGGGACTTCGACATATACTTGTTGACTGCCCAGTATAGGTAAAGCACTAGGCTGGACTCCTGAGGATATAATGAGGTGAGAGACAAAGAAGCTGCTCTCAAGGAACTTACTTTACTGAGAAGGCAATAAATAAAATGAGTTTAACAAAAATATCTAACCCCACTCCTTGATCTTGTCCTATGTTAGATTTTACAGATTAGAGTTAATTTATTAAAATGTTTCTATCATACTTTTGGCTTTCAATGAGAGAAAGCTGGACCTGGTAAAAGGACGATCCAAAGTACTAAATTCCTGGTTCCATTATCACGTGGAGCTAAGTGACTATTGATCAAGGCCTCTAGTTCTACAATGATGAAATTGAAGTAATTGTGTTGGGATGATTATTGGAAAGCTCAGTCAGGCCACAGGTATAAGGGCTACAACTACTGCTTGAAGGAAATCACAAGGAAGCTACAATTGACTGCTAGAGTGAAAATCCTGGAGAAAAATAGGAGATTATAAAGAAGTATCTTGTAAACCATTAACCTCTTTCTGCCAACAGTGAAATTCCAAAATCTTAAAAATCATATCACAGCATTCTTTCTTAACTCTTATTGTGAAATAATGTTAGATTTTTAAAAATTGCAAAATTTGTGTAGCATTCCTATATGCCATGCCCCCAACTTCTCCTAATGTTAACATCTTATATAACCATAGTACAGTTAGGACTAGATACAATTAACTAATCTGCAGGCCTTGCTCAAATTTCCCAAATTGTCCCACTCGTGTCCTTTTTGTAGTCCAATCCAATCCACCTTGCATTTAGCGGTCATGTCTCCTTTGTCTTCTCCAACCCATGACAGCTCCTCAGCCTTTCTCTGCCTTTCATTACCTTGGCAAGTTTGACGAGCCAGGCCAGATATTCTGCACAACGTTCCCTCATTTGGGTTTGTCAGATGCTTTCTCGTGACTCGATGGAGATAGTGCATTTTTGAAAAGAATACCGGAGAAGTGATGTTGGGCCAACAGGGGGTATGACATGTCTCCTTGCTGGCGATGTTAACTTTTTAACTTGGTTAAAGGTGATTCTACCAGGTTTCTTGACCCTTTGTAACCAATATGTGCTCTACAGAGAGATACTCTGAGACTGAGGTTCACAAATATCCTGTTTCTCATACGTTTGCCCGCTAATTTTTTACCCATCGATGATTCTTGCCTAATAGACTAGAAAAAAAGTACAAAGTCCTTAACTTGATTTAAACTTATATTTGTTCCTCTCTCTCCTTTGAAATCTGTGCTAATCTGTTAAACAGAAATTTCTCTCTCCTCCTATCTAAACAGACCACTTTTCCTCCTCACCATCCTTCTGGAAGTCCTCCCCCATACACACATACACACACAAAAGAAAATTAATTCAAAGAGAAAATAAATTCAGTTTCATTTTAGTAGAACAAGAGCAATAGTGTTAGAACAACAACAGAAAGCTGCTAATTGCCTGTAATCACTGCTTTTTTTCCTGGTAAAATTGAGCCTGGGGACACTCGTCAAATGCCCAGTTCCCGCTCTGCTGTTCCACTCCACCTGCTGCCAAGCACAAGCAGGCA
>PVKH010046249.1:0-10415 GCA_004027955.1 Chaetophractus vellerosus
AAGAAAAAGCAGAAAGGGGGCGATATATAATAAATGAATTTAAAAAAATAATAATAATAATAAATAAAAATTTTTAAAAAGCCACTGTGCCTCTGCAGAACCTCACCCAGGTTCTAGCACTTGGCTGGCATTCCTTGTTGGTTCAATGAATGAGGTTGTTTCTGAAGAAACACTAAGGACTCCTGCGGGAGTCAAGGCATAAAGGGAAAGTGCACAAGGCCATCACTGGGATGTTTAAGCCGTCTGTCCTTAACCAAGCTGAGGCCCACACCAAGAGGAGGTTCTCATTCCCTCAGATCTCCTGAGGCACAACAATCTTCATCAAGAGTTCACTTTGTCAGATTTAATGGCCTTCAGAGTCAGCCTGCACCAATGTGACTCCTCAGGGCTGGGGCCAAGCATTTAACAGAGGCCCTTACTCAGGTCCTGGAAATGAGAACAAATTGCTATTGACAGGCAAAAATTTTACCAATGAATGCTTAAGTGAGCCACATAATTAATACTGCCCTCTTCAGGTAACTATTGCTACCTCCTTCCCCATATGATAGCAGATTTACAAGAGTTTCTGCTAAAGGCTGCATTTTGAAGAGTCAATTTAGCCTATGCTATTAAATACTATTTTCTTAAATCACTCTAAAAGAATAATACCTGAAAAGTCAACAAAAAGCCGCTTAAAACACTCAACCTGAGGAGTAAATTTGGTTTTACAATATTTGTCAAATATTGACTTGACTTGAGGTAACCATTCACCAATACAGTCCTTTTTAAGAAAAGTTCTGCCAACAAAAGTTTTTATGTAATCAGAACTCTGGCTACAATTGAACTCAAGTGCGTCACTGGCAAACAACCTAAGTATTACTACTGAAAGAGGATTGACTAACCAACAACACACCCTCCACACAACTCTAAAATTCGTTCCATTCATCACTACTTTAAAATGTATGAGATTTAGCCCATCCTCAAGAACTCAGTAAAGAGCATAATAAGTGCACCCAAATAACTGTAATAAAGACAGTCTATGGGGAAATTACATATAAGACAGCCTCTTTGGAGGAAAAGATGCCTTTTTAGAGTTTTTGCTATATAAAGTTATATTGAGGTTTTTTTTGGGGGGTGTACAAAATTAATCTTAAACATTTTTACTAAATGAAAAATTGTAAACCTAAAACAAAGAAACTTTTTCATTTAACTACAGGGTTTATAAAAAGATCCTACATATTTTTCATAATCAGGAACTAGATTCTCACGGAAAGATGGACCAGGACATCCTACTGATAGGAGTCTACTTTTATTTCAAATGGGTAAGAGAAAGAATTTGAGTTGCAAATCTGAAGAACAGTTGTAGATTCAAGCTGAGAACTAGTTTACCTACAGAAACTTTTACTCTTACAATCCTGTAAGAAAGATTCAGAATTGAGACAATGGAGATTATATAGCCACTTCATTGCAAGCTCACTCCTTCTTTCCCACCTTCTCAACTTAACATCTCATTTTATCAGAGGTAAATCTGAACACCAAGAAGGTAAGATATAGTGACAAAAGAAGGAGGCTGTAGGTCACTGGGAGCAGGTCTTCCACTAAATTTCACCAGAATTTACTACATCTTGCATTCCCACCAAAAGGAAGTCGTCATGCTCAAAGTCCAAGTGGCCCCAACCCCTTGATACCACCTAATCAACTTGCATGTTACTGTCAGGTTCAACTCTACTTCTGTTAAGTTTTTATTTGGACAATAGCTGGGGGGATGAGAAAGACTGGGAAAGGGGGTGGGGTGGGCAGGTATGGAGGTAGCGCCAACGAGCGGCCTGGGGGTGAGGGGCTCTGGACCCCTTCTCAAAGGTCTCCATCAGTGTCCCTGCAGCCCCGCGTGAGCGGCGGGACCCGGAGGGCCGACCCCAGGCGGGAGGCTCGGCCCCGCCCGGCCTGGCAGGCGGAGATGCCACATCTACAGCCTCCCCCTCCGCCCCTCCTCCCTCCCTCGCGCGTCCGCCCGCCGCCCGGGACCCGGGATCCAGAGGCGGCCACCGGACCAGGGATGCCCCGCGCCAACCCCAGGGCCACGGTCCGAGCGGCCGGCGGCGTAAAGCGGCAGCGGAGACGGAGACTGCCTACGCCGAGGCCCAGCGCGCCTCCTCGGCTGGCCCCCCGGGAACCCCGGCCGGAGCCGCCGCGCCCCGCCCGCCTCGCCGGCCGCCGTCGCAGGGCGCCCGCACCCCCAGGCCGAGGCGGGTCTCGCGGCGCCCACGCGGGTACCTGACGGTGCCGGAGAAGCCTCAGACACACGCGTCGTCGACGAAGCAGCGGCGACAGCGCGTCACCGCGGCCTTAAGGCGCGGCTTCCGCCCGCCCCCTCGACGCCCTCGTTGCCCTCGCCGCCCATTGGCTGGCGACGGAGGACTGGGCACCAATCGCGTGGGCCCCGCCCCGCCCCGCCGCCGTGCGCCGCGGAGCATTCCTGGGGCCTCGGGTCCGAGCCGCGCCTGCGCCTGCGCCTGCGGCAGGGGCGCGGCCTGGCTGCGGCCCGGCACCGGGGCCTTTCTCTCGGTGCCCTCCGCCGCGCTGAATGAGACCCGGAGGGATGAAACCGCGGTCAGGGGCTCCAGGGGCCGGCTGCGTGACCTGGGCCTCATCTCGCTGGACACCAACACCCGCTCCGCCCCACCCGCTCCCAGGCACAGCGGCCGGGGCTGCCCTGGCTCCCGGGGAGCACTGCTCAGTGGTGCAACCGAATCCGCGTCCAGAACGCGTCGCTGCGTCCAGAAAACAACACCTCGCCGTGGTTGCTGCGGGTAGTAAATGACGCGAAGACCATTAGACCGCACGACTGCCCGCGGCGCCTCCCACCGCGAGTTATAAAGCTCAGAACTCAAAGTGGATATTCCGGGATAATCTCATGTCCGAATCCGAAGGGACTTGGGCGTCATTTAGTCTACAGCATTTATTTTGTAGATTGGGAAACAGACTGGGAGCGGAGAAACTACTTGCCCAGGGTTACACGGCACGTGCAGGCCGTTCCAGTCCTCTGTGCCAGGCTCCCTACTCCTGGGCACAGGTTTGCGCCGCGAGGCAGCGCACGACTGTCAGCGCCGTGTCTGTTAAACCACAATGAATCCGTCAGGGCCTCAGCGGGAAACAGATGCCCACTTCAATTTGGAAATTTGAGAATTTACTAAAGGAATTCTGTGCGTGTGCAGAGTACAGGGAAACCACAAGAAATAGAGAAGTAAACTGGGCTAGTGCACCAAGGAGGGCCATTACCAGCCTAGGCCTCAGGGTCCAGAGGGGAGGGAGTGGGTGCCAAGGCCCACCCCTGGGCTGCCCTTAGCAATACCACAGGCGTGGAGCTGGGGGTGATTCCGCCTGGCTTCCCTGCTGGGACCCTCGTGGGCTAAACCCATTAGGCCTGAGGAGCCCTTGGAGGCAGTCCCTACAGGTGAGGAAGTGTGGAGAGTGGATGAGGCAGGGAAGGGGACAGGAAGACACTCAACCCACATAACCAGCTGAGAAAAGTCTTAGCAGAAAGTAAAGTCAAAGCTATATGAGGGGCAGGGAAACGGTGCCGGTCAGAAGCAGAACTGTAGACTGTCAGAATCCTTGTCTGCAGTCGTCCAGAGCAAGACATCCAAGGGAGTCAGTCCTCCTTGGCTCAAATCTGCCCTCAACCGAGATCACTTGATCTCGGATTGTTACGGCCACGCCCTCTCTAGAGCCTCGTGAGAGAGGGCTTTGCCATTTATTTCTTTGATGTCCCTCCACGTCATGGAATTCAGTATTATTAACTCTGTGGAAGTTAGGTCGTTCTGCTCAAGGGGTCAGAGAGGAATGATTTCTCAGCCGTTCTGCTCTACAAACCTGGACAGGTGTGTGGGGCCAAGCAGAGCTCTCGGGATTCTTACAGAGCCCAGGAATCCCCAGCTATGCCTTGGCAAGTAGAAGGTGCTTTTGAGTTTGGAAAGATCCTACATCAAAACATGTTGCAAAGCCTCTGGACTCACAGATAAGGTGCTCTTTAATGAATAAATGCTTTCATATACAAGAAACTGCTGAGAATGTCTGGGTTTATCTCTTCTCTCTTATCAGAAAAATGCAATAGGTACAGAGAACATGATAATATTTTATGATTCCCCTGCTAACAGTTGTTTTTTCAGCTTAACTTGGCCTTGAGAGGGATTCCTGGACTTGAAGGTTGCTTGTTTTCAACCAAGAAATGGAGCTGCTCTATTTGTATGCATTTTTTTAATTTGTATAGTCTAGAAACCTATAAGAACAGATTGTACACTACAAAGATTTTCGAGTCTTCAAAAATATTCATAGATTCAAGTAATTAACTTTACAAGAACCATAAAACCTAAAGCTCATAGCAGATATCCATGACCTAAATTCGTTTCATTTGTTCACTGCATAAATGTTCATGTTGGTCGAGAAGACTGCATGCCTGGCACTGGAAGGGATTTCACATCAGGCAGGAGCCCATGGGTCTCTTTAGTAGGGAGACCTACTCACTAGTTAGTAGGGAGAAGTTCAGGAAACACTCCTTCAACCAGTGCAAATACTAATAGAAACCTTGCGACTCTGACCAGCTAAAAGAGCTGCAACTATGTAGAAAGGTGAAGAAGTCTTGATTTGCCTACACAGGCATCACTCAGTTATTGAGTGTTCAGAAAAACAATTTGTGGGTTAAGCAGGCTTCTTAGTTTTTCATTATTTCCTCCCTTGTCCAACTTGTTATTACTCGTTATTAATAGAGCCCATGTATACCTCGGTTTGCAATGATTAAAAAGGAAAATCCAAGCTGACAGACAAGGAGAAAATTTGATAATGACACTCAGAAAGGAAGTACTGATTTTGACCCAGTGGGAGAAATTTTTATTTTCCAGGTTATAATTTATCCTTTAAAAAGCAGTCTTCCCTGAAAAGGACTGGGCAATACATGTAAGGTGTCCCTCTTGCCAATACTGCACGGAGCTGGGCAGGCATTTCTATCTAGAGGATCATTAACCTCCACAAGTCCTCCTGAGGAACCTGGGCAGGAGGCAAGTGCTGGAAGTATAGCTGGTAAAAGTTCTATACTTAAGGTATTTTGCAGTTAAAATATTGGTTCTTACATGAGGATGTATCTGCCTAGGAGTGCTTATTTGCTGTCCCCCATACCTGAACTCCACCCAAGAACTGTAGCTGCAGCCCCAATCCTTGCCTCTGGGAGAGGACCACTGACTTCCCAGCCTGCAGGTTCAGAGGAGTTGCTTCCAGAGAGGCTGGAGGACTGGCTCCAGGTTATCGTGTACCTTGGAAGGAGAACAGAAAATATCAGATAGGCTGCAGGGGGCCTGGGCCAACTCAGCTGGCAGAGCTCTGAGTTTAAATCAGCTCAGTTGCAAACATTTAAAAAGAGACAACTCATACAGCTTAAAAAGTCAGCTCATCTTTAATTTTGAAAAATAATAAAAATGGTATTTTGAACATAGGGACTAGAAATGTAAATGCATAACAAGGTTTTAAAGAGCTGACAAGAGCCTTAAAAATCAACTCCAACACAGGGGAATGCAAGGTTCCCAGAGTTTCATAAAGGATACAGCCAATGTTATGTAAGAGGTGAAAGAGACAGCCAAGAATCCAGGGGTACCACCCCTTCGGGTTTCATTTTTGAGACACTTAATTTGAAGTAAAAATTTAGACTAAGAACCAAAACAGTTAAAGTAAAAAATTTTGACAAAAATTCAAACAATGTGTTAGCTTTAATTTGAAAAATATTTATCTTTCTCATTTAAAAAAAAAAAAACAAGATAAATCTCAAGTACTGGTTAAATATTCACATCTTTATCTATTTAAGTACTATTTTGCAATGATTTTTTATTGATTCCATGAAGGCTGACTCTGAGTGCCAAAACTTGGATAACTTTTATTACATTTCTTCTGAGGACTTTAATTCTGACTCTTTTTAGTTGGACTACAGTTTTTAAAAAAATTTGCTTGATTTATTAGTTGAAAATAATTCAGACTTTTCTCCCAACATTGCTGACTTAAAAAAATGTAGATTTTTAAAATGGTTATGAGTTTTTATTATAATATATATAACATAAAATTTTAACGTTTTTTTTTTTTAGGAGGTACCAGGGAATGAACCTAGGACCTTGTACATGGGAAGCAGGCACTCAACCACTTGAGCTACATCTGCCCCAACATAAAATTTGCTATTTTAAACCATTTTAAGTTATAGCTCAATGGCATTAATTACTTTTATAATGTGTTGCTCCCATCACCACCTTCTACTACTAAACTTTTCATCACCCCAGACAGAACCCATTAAGCAGCAACTCACCATTCATTCACACACACACAATCACACACACACACATACACACGCACTCATGCACAGCCACTGAGCTACTTTCTGTTCTATGAATTTGCTTACTCTAAATATTTCACGTAAGTGGAATCATACAATATTTGTCCTTTTGTGTTTAGCTTATTTCTCTTGGCATAATGCTCCCAATGTTGTAACATGCATCAGAACTTCATTCCTTTTTATGGCTGAAGAATGTTCCATTGTGTGTAGACCACGTTTTGTTCGTCTATTCATCTGTTGATGGACACTTGAGTTGCTTCCAACGTGTTGGCTGTTGTGAATAATGCTGCTCTGGATATCAGTGTACAAGTATCTGCCTGCATCCCTGCTTTCAGTTTTGGGGATACATACCTAGATGTGGAAATGCTGGGTCATATGGTAAGTCTTTGTTTAACTTTTTCCACAGCAGCTGCATTATTTTACATTCCCACCAGCAATCCATGAGAGTTCCAATTTCTCCACATCCTCGCCAATACTTGTTATTGTACATTTTAAAAATAATAACTGTTCTACTGGGTGTGTAAACATTGTTTTAATTAAACGTAGTTTGAAGGTTTTTTAAGCTTTTCAATGTTAGATGCTATTAAATAAGTGTATTGCAATATGACATTATAAATTATTTCATCTTTGCTGAAGACGTTTAATATTTGTTTTACTCCAAACTTTACAGAGAGCTGTTCATCATTTTGGAAAACCCTCTCGCAGACAGCAATGCCCGCTCTGGTACTTGAGTCACCACGAGGGGTCTGCATTTCTGGTTGTCACACCCTAGTATATGGTCCTTTTTCTTTTGACCTGGACTTTCCCCAAAAGGACTTTAGTGATAAAGAGGAGTTAAATCTCTAAATTAGGGATGAGAAACTATATTCTTCTGTGCCACCTCAGGTTTGAATTATTCCACCGATTAAACAAATCAACTTTTGTTATCTGACTTCTGAATTAGTTTAACCATAGATTAAAGTACCAGCCGATCCCAATTACACTGCTCTCCCATTTTTATTTCCATTTTTAAAACTGTCTATGGAGCTTCCTAATTCACAAAACACCATGTGGAGCTTCCAGAGGAATCGAAGGTATTGAATAAGTGGCAGTTCCTGCCTTCGGAGTTGAGCGGGGCGGCCGCTGCGGACACCCACGCCACGTGAGCCAGACCGTGCTCCCCGCCGGCAGCCCTTGGGTGCCAGGGCGCCTGCCGTCAGTGCGCTGCGGTGGTCGAGAGGCAGGCTTTATTGGGGCGATGGAAAAGTTTCGGTAATGGACGGTGGTGATGGTGGCATGACCTTGCAAACATAATTAACAGCACTGAATTATGTATTTGAATATTGTTAAAAGGGGAAATTTCAGAAATTTTAGGTTGTATATATGTTACTAGAATAAAAAATTTCTAAGAGAGAGCAAGTTCAGAATCAGACAATCCAGAAGTCAAATTTTGACTCTACCACTCCTCAGTTGGGTAACATAAGACCCCATGGGTCACTTGCCCCATATTGTAAAGTGAGACACTGCTTTGCAGGGTGGCCTTGAGGATTCCGTGACAGAAGCAATATTTCTAAGACCCCCAATGGCTCAATTATGCTGGTATTACTATCTTTATGTAAAATGATGGTAAAGGTTCCATCCTATATACAACAAAAGGTAATATTTTATTTTAAATAATGGGTAAAGTTTCTTTCCCATGCTCCTATGAACATCACCTAGCCTTGACTGTTCTCTTTTCTCAAAAGCTTTCTATTTAAAGCGAAATAAAGCACATATTATAGTAAAAAAAAAAAAAAAAGCTATAAAGTTTCAATTTAAAAAGCCATAATATTTTATCACTGGGATCTGCTTGGGTAAATTTTATTTGGAAAGGGCAAATAAAAAGGGTCACAGCACAGAAAACTGTTCCCACCCTGGCCTTAAACACAGGGTGCCTTAGATTTATCCCAGCTGGTCCTAGAGTTTGGGAAACCTGAGCCAGAGTTTGAGCCAGATTACATATGGGTTGAACTTTATTCTGAGCTGGATTTCTGGTTGCTAAACATCTTTCCACATGTTAATTTTCTAAAGGAATCTTGAGATAAACCCAGGGAAGTGGCTTAGTGCCCCATTGGGCAGATTGTCAAAAGACAAATCTCTTCCTGATTTCCAAAGATTGATGCTAACCAGGAAGGGACTTGGGAAACCTTCAAATTACATACGTTAAATATCTTACTCTCTTTTTAAATTGCTTTGTAGAGATCTTCCTCATTCTTTAAAAAAACACAAAAACTGCATTAATAGCCCCATATTGCTAGACATTTGGATTATTTCCAATCTTTTGCTAATGCAGTGTCACATAGTAGCCTTATCTCTGACAGTTCATGCAAGTTTATCTGTAGGATAAAGTCCTAGACATGAGATTGCCAGGTCAAAGGACTTGGTTACACTCCAATTTCAAGGTATCTAAATCAGGGCCTTCAGTGGTCTGTGTACTGTTACCAGTCTCATTCAGAGACTGATACCAGAAATTGAGAGTAGTTGGATAATTTAGAGCAAATTTACACTCCTGTGGCAACCAAGTGCATGATCAGTTCTTCAGTGCATTTTTATTGATTTTATCAGACTGTGATAAGTGAAAACATTTTGTAATTACTTCTTATGGCATGCAAAATACCTTTAAAATTCCTTTAAGCATCAATATTTCCAAAGTTATGAATAACTTCTTTTTTAGCTTGTGACATCCTTTCAAATCATGTGAAATTCAGTATAAGGTTTGTTACACAAACTTCTGAAAAAGGTGGGGAGATGGGTAGGGGGAGGGGAATAACTATCCCTAAACATCAAAGAATAACACGAAATTAGGCCAAACAACAAGTAAAAACGTTTTTCAATCATTTGAAGGCAACCAACTGAATATCTACATATTCTGTTATGAGAGATAAAAAGACCCACAAAACATACGGATGAATTGCCTGAGAGGGAGAGAGAGGAAGAAGCAACACCAGATGAAACAAGTAGCTAAGGGCACAAGACAAAGTGCAGTGGGTGCTAAATGTGGTGAGATCTTACATGCAAAAAGATCTGGGCAGTGAAGCATCTGGAATCAGCTTGGTACCAGGCCAGAGGTCAGCCTGCCGTGAGGACACCGATTTCCAAATAGTGGGGTGGGGGTGCAGGATGAAATATTGATCTGCAGGAAGAGAGTGTCAGAAATTCTTCCTATATTTTATAATTGTATCCCTTTAAGTGTATATTTTTATTTTGCAGGTAGATCATTTTCAGCACTGTAGTATATGTATATAATGTGAATACACATGTTGGGGATGCAGACTCAGTAGTTTTGATTTTAGGCATGAGATCAAAAACGCAGAAAGGCCACTGGACTAGATAAATCTGTGGCAGGACTCAAGGGCAGGGAGCAGGTGAGTCTTGTTCACCACTGCAGGTCCAGAGCCTGGTCGCTGGCCGACTCCCAGCAAACACCCTGGTTCCTGTGGACTTTATTACAGCCTTGAAAATAAGGACCCAGGAGCTTCCGCAGGGGTGGTTGCTAAATACTTAAGCTTCCAGAGCGACAGAGAGACAAAACATCCCGTATCTATCCTGTGGCAATGTTGTTATTCAAACATAGTATTGTTCTCCTCCAGACTTCAAAAAGACTGGAAAGCAGCCGACAGACCCAACCGTATGGGTTTGTACTCTCATCAACACCTGGAATCTTGTGACCAGGAAGGCACACATTTGTCTAAACCACTGAAGGTAGTTCTACTTCATCTTACGGCAGAAAACCATGGTAGAAACTAACCATTTTATAAGGGGAAAAAGCAGTTCTGATTCATCCCAGGAAAGCAACTCGCTGGCGTCTTTTGAACTTACCTCATTAATATTAACTTCTCTGTTAGTAAAGTTTTGCCACTCTGGGACTTATACCTGCCTGGCCTGAACTTTCTAAGACACAGAACAGCTCTGTATGGAACAAGCATGGCAAAGGTGGGATTAGTAGCATATTTTCCTCCAGCCTGAATTCCTAATTACATCAGTGCTAGGGACAGTATGTCTTGGTACAGAAAAGGCTGGCAAGGAAGCCGTGGCCTTTTCCCCACTTGAC
>PVKH010046250.1:0-10417 GCA_004027955.1 Chaetophractus vellerosus
TATGTTTTTTTTTCCCCTTGTGTCTCTTGTTGTGTCATCTTGTCATACCAGCTCGCTGTCCTGCTCGTCCTTTTTAGGAGGCACCAGGAATCTCTGCTCCCTGGTTTGTTGTGTCTCTCTTGTTATTTTCTTCTTGTGTCTCTTGTTACATCACCTTGTTGTGTCAGCTTGCCACGCCTGCCCGTCGCACCAGCTTGCTGTCTTCTTTAGGAGGCACCAGGAACCAAACCATGGACCACCCATGTGGTAGGCGGGAGCCCAATTGCCATATCCGCTTCCCCAAGTTTTTAATTAAAAGGCAAGACCTAAAGTGCTGAACAGTTCTGCCTCCATGACAGTTTAGTACTAAAAAGAGGAAGAGAGGGGCTGCCAATGTTTAATCTACTCATTGCTACACCTTTGTTTTGAAAGAGTAATTGTTATGATCTTGGTAATGGAGGGTGACCTGGTTCTGTATATACCATTTACTACCTTGAGGAAATAAAACATCCCATACCAAAGGATTTCTCATGTGGTAATTCTTGTTTATAATAATGCATTTGGCTAATGCCCTCCTTCCAACAACAAGTCTAACTTCAGAAAGTAAAATATAACAAAAATAAAAAAGAATCAAACCATTCCTTTAAATACTGCACACATGCCATCTCATTTTTTGTATTTTGGCATCAAATTATAGTGGCTGGTCTAGTAGTAGTCTGCCACAGATGGTGAAACTCAATCAGAGAAGTTCAAGAGAAAGGATAATTTATTCTTCTCGGTTAGATGTTTCCTCAGAAACTTTAAAGTAATAGCTTTCCTTTCCTTGAGTATTTAGACCAACAGTTATTAAATTCTGTTGATGCAGTTTTTGTAGTGAGGAAGGGTACAGAGCTGAGAAAGAAATTGCATTGTTATTCTCAGATGCATATGCCCAAACGTGGGTTTACAAAAGGAAGTATTCACGGTATTGGATATTGTTGGAGTCCTCTCGGTAAAAACGGAACAAACCAGAACAAAAAGCACTGTGGACTGTCCCCTTCCCCCAGCTGCAAGCCCGTCAGGTGGGACAGGACAAGTTTTGTATGCCTGTTCCCCAGGTTGTTTTCATGCAATATGAATCATATTAATTGGAACGCTATGAAATTGCTGTTTTGGTGGCCCAGAAATGGTCGAATATTGGAACCTTTTTAAGGTCTTACTTAGAGTGGGAATGTCTGGGTTACATTACCCAGGGGGATCGCAAATTGACCCATCAGAGCTCCGGCATTGTAACCCCCACCCTGCATTTTCCTACTAAGATTAGTGGAGATCTGAGAGGGACTCAGATTTTATGGAACACAAATGGGAAGGGGGAAAAGGGAGGGATAACTACAACAGTCCTTATCATCACAAGTATTAAGAGCCTGTGGCACAGAGAAAATTGGCTTGAGGCTAGGTTTTATTGCAGGCCCGGAAGTCCCACTTTCTCTCCCACAGAAGAAAAGGCGAGTGAAGTTCCCACCGATAACCTGGAATCAGCTCTAACTAATTAAAGGAGTCAGTCATTCTCTAATATCGGTAATGGATTTTTCCAACCCTCCTTATGCCTGACTAAGATGCATGCTGCGTCTAGAACCCCTGGTGTCGCCTGAGGGACAGCGGGAACGAAGGGGTTAAACAGTAAAACCCTGAGCCGAAGCCCCAGGGAGCAAGATTGAAGGGGCTGTCCTAGGCCACGAATTCCACAGGTCTGGGAAAGCGGGTCCAATCTGGAAGTTAAAGGCAGTTGTTTCTAAAAACCTTCCCAAACCCTGCAGCCCCTGGGAGGAGGCTGGACGGGCCCTCCATGTTGGGAGCACTCAGGATGCGGAATAGAGGGAGAGAGGGGGGCCCGGCAAGCTCGCCCGCCCTGTTGGTGCCAAGCAGGAGGCCGGCACTTCACAGGGCACTGAATGGAAGCCATCGCACTGCCACGGCGCTTGCCCTTAAAGCACCTGCAGACAGAGGAGCAGGTGCAGCTCCTCATCCCACAGGTGCACCATGAGAGGTGCAGAATCCCCGAAAACAGGTCTTCAGATGCAGAATCGGGACTATGTCAGCAGGTGAGGGTGCAGGCAGGCTAAGGGCAGTACTTTCTAGCCCGCCTTGTGAGGAGTTTTCACCAATTCCCAGTAAGATCGGCTTATAAGTGAATACCAGAACTTTCCAATACAGTATTTGGAGCTTGTTTTCTGGATGTGGTGGTGATAGTTGTGGCTCCGCTTCTGGTGTCTGTGATGTGTTTCTAGTTTTTTATTTCTTCCTGTGGGCTCCATCATTTTCAATGGACACTTTATAAAGTCTTGGGTTAAAGAAACTTCAGATTTTTAATATATATTTACGATCAACTGGAATCTACTGATTCATATGAGATTCACACTTCCAGAGAAGGCAGAGCAGAGAAGTAGTTCCCCTCTCTGAGCTGTGCCTGGGCAAGGCTGAGGACAGCCTGGCTGTGTTACACGTACATTAGCAGGCAGCACACGTGGGAGGGAGTGGTCATGTGCTCGTCGCTTATATTTGTAACACATAGGAAAGGATATCAATTTATATATATATATTTTCCCTCCAAGCAGAATTTCAGGAATGAGAGAGAGAGAGAGAGAATCAAATTATAAAGAACCTCAGAATAGCTATATAAATGAACAAAGTGAGTTGGATTTCATGATATGATTGAAAAGGTGTTTGAATCTTAAGAACAAATATTCGGGCTTCAAATTAAAAGGAAAGGAAGAAAGAAAGGAATCCCCCAAAAAGAGGTGAGTGGGAAGATCACTAAATGCAGGCAACTGCTTGAAGGTTAGGTCAGCATCAGATCATGTTTTTTTCTCTCTTTCTCTCAATTTCAATTTCCTTAATTTAATCACAGATTATGCTCATGGGAAAGAAAATATGAAGTCTCCTTGGTTGTGAGCTCTCAGAGTAAAGCTGAGTCTGGTCCCCACCAAGACTTCAACTATGAGGTGGGTCCTTCAGAGTGAGACACGAACTCTGAGTTTGGTGGGAAAGAATTTTCCTTATGTACATGTGAAGTTCAAATGGAAAAGTGGTATCTGGAGTAAGAATTTGCAATCTGCTTTTTATAAATGGGAGGTGAGCCATCCCTCACTGTTTGCGGCCACAGTGTCTTAGCCTAGCAGTTGTGCCTCGTTGAAAGTGGAGCTCTGAATGGGAAGTCCACGACAAGACACTTGGGCAGCTGTATGCCACAGAATAGTCTGTCGCCATAATTAGTAACCTTGTAGGATGATAATCCTACAAGGCACATGTTTTAGTAATTCCTGAAACTATTTTTGGAACAAGGTGGGGTATAAATACATAAAACAAAAAATTAAAATATACATTAACACCGTTGTGTAGTTTAAGCAATTTGCAATTAGAGGAAGGTGGGATAGAAGAAAAAAATCTGGAACCCACCAGTCTAGCCTAAGGGATTTCCATTTCACAGGCCTGTTTTTTGTTTGTTTGTTTGTTTGCTTGTTTGTTTTTTTATTGCTCTGATGGAAAGGCAGGACTGGATTCAAGGAGACAAGGGAGGATAAAGCGTATCTAGAGAAATGAGATTATTTAGTATAAAAGAAGCATCTCTTAGGGTGGGGAAGGGGCCTCTGTTTCTATTGCTACATGTTTCTATATGGAAGGATTTTGGCTAGAACAAGGCTCCTTATACTTTTTGGGGGGCCACTTTTTGGAAGTCTGGGGAAGCCTATGAACCCTTGTCTAAATAATGTTTCTAAATGTACATGATACAATATATAGGATGACAGGGGAAACGTATTATATTGAAATGCTATTACTGAAATATTACAAACTATACACATTTGTAATATAGTAATACATAATGCTCTGAAAACAAGATCTAGCAGGAGGTCTGAAATCCCATCATTTTGAAGCAGTGAAGCACAAAAGTGAGATTCTGGATGCCTCCACAGTTGTAACGTGGCATGAAAACATCAGAAATGTCCATTGCTGACAGAACTACATGCTGTACACACTGTTCATAGAACTCCAGTTTCTTGTCTCCCCTCGTGATTGAAGAAAATGCTAAATTTTAGCTAAAAGTTCCTGGCAATAAGGATACAAGGTTTCCCTTTCCAGTTTCATAGGCCTGCTGAATTCTCTCCAGGGACCCCTTGCTAAGAAACCTTTGCCACCTTCTTTCTACCCCTTCCTTCCACAGAGGAGGGGTGTGTTTCTGATTGGTGATTTTGGGAAAAGGAATTGCCTACTCTGTTTTGCTGAGCCTCTTTCAGGGCTCTCTTCTGTCCATCTAGCCTGCCTGTACCATGCAGCCCTTCCAGGCCATTCTCTGTCCTGCCAGAGATGCCTGCCCCTGTAATCACTGAGCTGAGCTCATGATCAAGGGGGTGAATCTGTCTTTTTCTGGGGTGGGGTTGGGGTGGGGTGTTGGCACTACTTTGAAGCCACATGCTTCAATCTATCTTTTATTGATAATGAAGCTGCCATTTTGATATCCAAGGGTCTGCTGTGGTCTGCCTGCTCTGACTACCTCCCAGGTGATACCCCAGCAGCTCTAGTGTACTGCAGAGCCGACAGACACTTTTTTGGGTACAAAGCCAGATTCTGTTATACCCACTTACTTTGGGCAAGGGGTTCATTTCTCTGTCTCCGTTTCTTCACTTATCAAATGAACCATCCCATAGGGTTGTATAAGGATTGAATAAGCTAATTCATATAAAGGTCTTGGGACAATATTGGAAACCTGGTGCCTGCTCCACAAATGCTGGATGTTATGATTCTGAACAGGCATGGGGAAAAGGGTAAGCTATTGATTGAATCCTCTTACCCCCAACAACTTCCACCTCTGGATCTAAAATACCTAGTTGCCAGCATGGATTAAGTTAGTTAGATACTTGCCAGATTATTACATTATTTTGTGCTGGATAAACACAACCAAAGTATCAAACTTGGTCCCTTTTCAGGAAAACATAATTCTTGCTTCCTCTTTTGAATTTTGTGTAACAATATGGCTACACCCGTTATTAAAATAGTGAGACATCAGACTCAACTCTATGAAACTGACAGTTTTGTAGATAAAAATGGTTAAATATCAGTAATTTTATGTGATTTCACCTAATATTTCCATGCTAGTTCTTAAAGTGCCACTGCCTCCAAATCCCTAAGGATGCCTCCAGGATTCCCTGGACCTCTCCAACCAAAGGGGTCCCTGAGGCTGACATCCATTCTGGCTGCTTGGTGTTCTTATTGTTAGTAAGTGAAAGTTTTTTAAAAGCCTATTGTTTATTGAGCATCTGATGGCTTGTGCTATATATTGAGACTCTTCAAGGCCAACATCTATCTGGTTCAGACTTTGTTTTCCTAAGCAATTGCTTTTTTTTTTTTACATATCCCCCCCCCCCCCTTTCTGCTTGTTCTTGCTGTGTTCATTTTTCCGTTCTTCTGTGTCTGCTTTGTCTCCCCCCGCTGCGGCGACGTGCCGAGTCAGCTCACTGGCGAGCGGTGGCCTTGCCCACTTGTGGGTGGCTTGCCCTGCCGGCAGGCGACTCTGCTCTGCTCCTGGGTGGCTCCGTTCTGCTTGTGGAGGACTTGTCTTGCCCGTGGCGGCTTTGCCCTGCCCGTGGCGACTTTTTGCCCTGCCCACGGTGGCTCTGCCCCGCCCACGGCGGCTTGCCCCTCAAGGTGGTCTGCCCCGCTCGGAGAGGCCCCTGGGAACCGAACCTGGGGCCTCCCATGTGGTGTACCGGCACCCTATCCACTGGGCTACAGCCGGCCCCACAATTGCTTTTTTAAAAGATTGTCTACTCTGAAACATTGAGACATTTGTGACATTTCTTGAACCTCTATATCGTGCCCCTATAAGTCTAATTCTGTCAGATCTCAAACATGGAAGATTTAATGTCTATTTCTCCAGGAGAAGCACAGCATGAGGACTGATCAAGAAGATGCCCTAAAGGTTGACCAGCAGGCTTACCTGCTGAGTCCCCAGGTTAGGAAGCACCTGTGCCCAGTGAGGAAAGAAGATTGAACCAGGGGATCATGCTATAGTCTGACTTCCGGGTGTAGTCGGTAGTTTTTCCACACACACAATCAGTCTGACCTCTGAGCCGACCTGGGGAAGCTGACCAGAACAGGATAATTGGCTTGACTTTTGAGAACCTCTAGAATTTGGTCCAGTCTCCCAGCTTCTTTTTCAACAGGTCATCACCATTCAGTTTGTGCTTCTGTCATTCCAGGCACTTTTTCACATTTGTGATTTTGCTACTCTTTCTGCCTCCTGAATATCTTCTGTTCCATCATACACTGCTGAAATGTACAACCCAGCCAATTACCACTTCCTTCTCAAAGCCTCACATGGCAGACCCTACAACCTGATGGTGCCTGGATCACTTCAAAGCTCAACCCAGGCTTCTTTCACTATAGGTTCCACAGATTAGAACTTCCTTCTTGAGAAAAACTGGAACAGTGGGAGGTGGAGGTTGGATGGAGAGAAACCTTACTTGAGCTTCTGTTATGAATCAAATACTTCTGAGAATTGTTTGATCATTAATAGGACAACTATTTATGTGCCAAGTATGTTCTAGCCCTGGAGATAGAATGGTACGCAGGGCACAGTCCTTAACCTCAAAGAGACACAGTCCTTACCCAAGACCTTCCTCTTCTTTATGTTATGAAGCATAGCTTTTAATTGAGCTCATTTGTTAATCTTTTTTTTTTTTAGACCATGAACACAAATCCAAATACATACCCTGTGAAGGTAAATTTTCTGTGTCAACTTGGCTAGATTAAGGTAATTAGTTATTTGGTCAAATGTTGACCTAGAAAATTGCTGTGAAGGTATTTTGTAGATGGGATTAGCTCCTTGACTTCAGGTAATGGAGATTAACTTCTGTAATGTGGGTGGGCCTCATACAATCAGTTGGAGGTCTTAGGAGAAAAGAATCAAGGTTTCCAAAGGAAGAAGGAATTCTGTCGCAAGACTACACCGTCTATTCTTCTCTGAGTTTCCAGCCTGCTGTCCTCCCCTATGGATTTCAGACTTGCCAGCCCCCACAATCACCTGAGCCAATTCCTTAAAATAAATCTCTTAATTTATCTACGTATACAGATATCCTATTGGCTCTGTTAGTCTGGAGAACACTGACTGATACATATGGTATGAGGTGGAGATAATTTGTTCCACTGTAAAATTCCCTCCTTCCCAAATAAAGAATTGTGGTCATTGTTCTTCCATCTCCACCCCGATATATATACCTAATATAAAATAGCAGGTCAAAGAAACAAACGGAAATGAAAGAGCCAGGGGCACATGTGCCCGTTTTCCCATGTGACCTAAGACCAGTTGACTTCTCCTGGGCGTCTATGGAATTTGGTGAGTCACACACACAATAACACCAACTATTTGTCCATGGGCTATGAAGGTGAGGCATGTACAAGCCAGGCCACCTGCCAGGAGAAGCCTGCTTATTTTACCAGCCAGCGTGTGTAGATATGGAGAGGGCCAGACTGAACTCAGCAGTGAGCTCATGCTCAGATAAGCAAGGTCAGGCATCCCTGGGGGCACAGGCGGTTATGGCAAAGGCAACTCATTGCAACGCCACAAATAGGCTGCAATTTGCTTCTTGCTTTCTTTTGGGCTTGGAGCCAATGTAATTCAGAGAGAATTATTTTATAATGCCAAAAAGAAGCCTGTTTTTACACATAACAACTACTTTTATTAATGTAAATCATTTTGAATTTGACAGTTCTAGGGGCCTCATTTTTCTCCTTTAAGGTAAGTTTTTTTGTTTTGTTTTGTTTTTAGCTTAGTTTTGCAACCACTTTGTGAAGTATACTTTCATATGTATGACTCCACTGTGGCCTCCAAGTAAGCAATTTCTTTTATAATGAGAGTAATGTAATTGCTATTTATTACTAGGTGAATATATTATATACAAAATATTCTGTAGACCATATCCAAAGATATTTTTGATTGAGAGATGTTTCTCAGAGATGCTCCATGAAGTTAGTGTTTGGGCGAGTAGGATAGTTACAAAGAGCTATGCACATAATGTAGTAATTTTTGATTAGCACAATGACTTTCGAATAAACAATCTAGCTATGTATCTATGGAGCAGTGTCTCTAATTGCCTTGTGATGAACTACAAATGAAACCCATAGCAGGATAACAGCAGTGAAATCTGTCAATGAAACAAATACTGTTATGCCTCACCAGCTCTGCTCACCCGTTTGAGTGTTGAAAGCAGAATTTTAATGGAGAAATATTTGCAAGATATCGAGGCATGCTGGAACTCATCTTTGCTCATATGATATTATTTGGTGGGATTTTTTTTTATCCTTCAAAGCTAATCATGAAGGAGAAAAGCACATTCCAGAATAGTTACGTAAAAAGTTTCTTCCTTTGAAGACATGTGTCTGAAAGGAGAACCCGTCCAGGATTATCAGTACTGGGATCAAACATTTATCATGCCTGTTTCCTTATATGTGAACACTGTGTGCTCGCTACTTGTGATTACCATCTAATTAGGCTAAAATTCACTTGAGGTTAGTAAAAACTTTCATCATAGTAGTAGTTTTGGTTTCCTCTATCATGCTTATTGGTAAATATTTTGTTCTAGTAAATTTGCTGAACTCTTAAATAATCTGATAGACAGTGCTTTTATATCACTCTGCTGTGTGTAGATGGGAATTACTGTAATTGTATATTCAAAGTGGGGGACTGTTAAGGATTGTCTCATGTCTCCCACAAAGACATGTTCAAGTCCTAGCTACCAGTCCTGTGGATGTGAACCCACTTGTAAATAGGACCTGTGAAGATGTTGTTAGGTAAGGTGAGGCCAGACTGAATCAGGGTGGGCCTTAAGCCAATTTGACTAGAGTCCTTGTATGCAGAGGAAATTTGGACACAGAAGTTAGGAGGAGGAGATGGAAGGAGATAGAGGGCCATGTCGTGGAGGCAGGGATTGAGTTGTGGACTGCAGGCAAGCCACTCCCAGAGCTCTAGACTTCAGAGAAAGCATGCTCCTGCCAGCACCTTAATTTTGAACTTCTAGTCTCCAAAACTGTGAGGAAAAAATTGCTGTTGCTTAAGCCAACCAGTCTGTGGTATTTACTAGAGCAGCCGTGGCACACTAAGAAGTGACTTAAATTTATTTATATTTCAGGAGGTCACAAGTGAAGACCAGGACCCAGAGTAGGTGTAGGGCTGGGATAACTATGGCCTCTCACTGCCCAGAATGCTTTTCCAGTGTCCTTCTGATAAAAGCCCTTTGTTTCCCTTTTGGTGCTCACCTTGTCCATTCCAAGTGAACTTGGTGGGATTGGCAGGCACATTGGTCTGCCCTCTCCTGACCGTAGATGTGAGGCACATGACTCAGACCATCATGACTGGTTCCGAGATGGGCACATGGTCCATTCTGAGTCAATCACTGCATTCCCTAGAATTTTTCAATTGGCATTAACTGTTTTCCACTGGAGTTGCTACACTGAGAGCATGTGGTTTGCAGTCACCTGAGATCATCTTGGATATAGTTTGTAGAATGAAGCGAAGCAAGGTCAAGATAGCAGGAGAATGGAGAGACAGTCCTAATGACATTAGTTAGGTCCTGACCCCAATTTTGTGCCAGAAGCCAGTGATCCTTCTAGCCCTTCCAAGAATGTGGGGTTCTCTTTCTTACAGGAACCAGTTTGAGCTGAGTTTCCATCATTTGAAACTCAAAGAGTCATGATAAATACAGAGGGTGTATTAATACAGGCTTCTTTCTTAGGGCAACATCCCAAGCAGACTTGATTAGAAAGTATAAATATAATTACTACTTACAGATCCTACCAAAATAGGCAGAAGACACAGTTTGGAAAATATTCCTGTTAAGTCAACAAAAGATATTGAGTGCTATCAGAGAGCACCAGAAAAGTGTTATCAGATATGTCCAGTACCCATTTTATACTACATTGATGCATGTTTTCTGCTTCAGTTGAATCCTGTAGGTTTACATTGGATATCCTCTTGGATAGTTGGTAGAGATAGTTCATTCAATTTGAACTTACTTTGTAAGTTACATACTTACAAAGGGGAAAGCAATGAGGGCACATATTCCTTTGTCACCTGGTAGTCAGGAATACTGCCTCAGAATTGGCCGGGTCTTGTCCGGCTCCTCTAAGAATATGTTACGACTGCTGGGCTCACTCCAAAGACCTCATGCTCAGCTCTTTCTGAATTAGTTCCCAAACTTTCAGGCCCCCCTGACTTGACCCCTAAACTTTGTGCTTGTTTATCAATATTCACATCTTCATCTTGTCTTCATTTTGCCATTTCTCAGCTGTGATCCCATTTCTAAGCTTCCCTACCCCCACCCCAAACTATCATCCCTCCCTCTGGAATGTGCGTATTTAACAGCAGTTCTTTAGGTAAAGCTCTTCCTGGACTGACCTATACCCCAAG
>PVKH010046251.1:0-10416 GCA_004027955.1 Chaetophractus vellerosus
AACACACTACATTATTGTGGAACATTTGTTACAAATTATGATATCATCATCAGAATATCACCAATAACCATGGTCTATAGCGTACATTTGGTATATTTTTTCCATACCCCCTGATTATTAACACAGTACATCTTTGGCATTGATGAAAGAATATCACAGTATTGCTTGACTATAGTACATAGGTCACATTAATTGTATTTTTCCCATGCTTCTCCACATTCTTACCACCTTGCAATAGTGATGTACATTTTTTCTAGTTCATAGAAGGACATTCTTGTATTTGTAACACCAACCACAATTCTCACCCACCTCTGGGTTCACTATGTTATTCAGTCCCTAGATCATTCTCTAGTTTTCTTTCAATTGACATTTACAATCTCTAGACTACCCTTTTCAACCACAATACCACTTATAAACCAGCGGTGTTAGTTCTACTCACTATAATGTGTCACCATGAACTCTACCCATTTCTACACTTTACAGTCAAGTTAATTAAAACTTCTACATACATTAAGCATCAGTACCCCTTCTCAGCCCTCCTCTTATCTCCTAATAACCTATACTTTAGATTTTAACCCCAATCATTTATTCTTCATATTTTGTTCATATTAATGAGACCATGCAATATTTGTCCTTTCGTGTCTGGCTTATTTCACTTAGCATAATGTCTTCAAGGTTTATCCATGTTATCATGTGTCCCAATTTCATTTGATCCAGAGGAACTGCTGGATCATATGGCAGCTCTATATTTAGCTTTCTGAGGAACCGCCAAACTATTTTCCACAGAGGCTGCACCATTTTTCCCACCAAGAGTGAAGGAGTGCTCCTATTTCTCTAATCCTTTCCAACACTTATTGTTTTCTGCTTTTTTAATAGTGGCTATTCTATGCAGTGTGAGATGATATCTCATTGTCATTTTGATTTGCATTTCCCTAATAGCTAGTGATACTGAACATTTTTTCAAGTCCTTTTTGGCCATTTGTATTTCCTCTTTGGAGAATGTCTAAGTCTTTGCTGGTTTTTGTATTGGACTGCCTTCTTTTATTGTTGAGTAGGACAATACAGTTTTGAACTTGGGATATATAAATTTGATAATGACTAGGAAACTTTATGTTTTAACAATGAAAGACTTTTCCATAAGAATCTTACAGGGGCAGATTTTAGAATATAAAATTAAAAAGCAGAGTTGCAAACATTAAGAATTGGAATTATTTTGTCCTATGTGAAATTCCTGGATTCTTTTTTGCAAATATACATATTCTGAAGTAAATTTCAAAAATAATAATTACTATATTCACTAAATCATTGCTAACTTGTTTTATTATTCCTAAACATAGTAAGTATAAATGTTATTTAGGGACACAATTCCTTATATTTATTATTTCAAAGTCTTAATGTACATATTAAATCAGAAAATTGTCTAAATATTAGTTCCTATCAAAATTGACATTGAGAATGTAATTCTGATATATATATATATATATTATTATTATATATTTTTTTGAGGTACCAGGGTCTGGGGACTGAACCTGGGACCTCATAGGTGGGAAGCCGGTCCTCAACACTGAGCCACACTGGCTTCCCTGAGTTGGTGTTTTCATTGTTTTGCTTGTTGTTTGTTTTTGTCTTTTTCAGGAGGCACCAGGAACTGAACCTGGGACCTCCCATGTGGAGGTGGACGCTCAACTGTCTGAGCCACATCCACTCCCAATTTTGTTATATATTATGTTACATGAACAAAGTCTCCAGAAAGTCTACAATCTGCCACTTGAAGCATGTGATAAAAGAAATAGCATTGCTCTCTCTTTTAAAAAATCAACACCTAAAAAAAACAACTTTCTTTCCAAGAATTTAAGAAAGGAGGTTTTTTTTTTGTTTTGTTTTGTTACATATCCCTCCCCTTTTCTGCTTGTTCTTGCTGTGTGTTCATTTTTTGGTGTGTTCTTCTATGTCTGCTTTGTCTCCCCCCGCTGCGGCGACGCAGCACGTCAGCTCACTGCTTCCGTTCCCAGGAGGCTTTTGCTCCGTTCGTGGGCGGCTTTGCTCCGTTCGTAGGTGGCTCACCCTGCCCATGGCGGCTTTTGTCTTGCCCGTGGCGACTTTGCCCTGCCCACGGCGGCTCTGCCCCGCCCACAGCAGCTCTGCCTTCTCAGGCGGTCTGCCCACTTGGAGAGGTCCCCGGGAACTGAACCCAGGGCCTCCCTTGTGGTGTACTGGCGCCCTATCCACTGGGCTATACAGCCGGCCCCGAAAGGAGGGTTTTGTTCCAGTGTTACATAAGACCTATTGTGTATTGATTTCTCAGTGACCAAGTTATCAGGATAGTACTTATCAAAAAGCTAACTAGGGTTTGTTTCATTTTTATTCAGCAGAAAACAAGTATAGATTGTACATTTAGTGAACATGAAAAGCAAATACCTTTACTAGGAACAAAACCATAAACTTTTATTGTTCCATAAAATACAATTAAACAGCTTAATGTAGACAGTTCTAATTGCAATTTTTGACAGGAGGGGCATACATCTTAGGAATCTCCAAATTGTTCTCTGGCTGTATTATTTTCTAGCTTTATAAAAATATCTTTAAATACAGAAAACTCCCAAACTGAGAATGAAAAATGTTTAGACTTTTATGTGGAGACTGAGTATATAGTGTGCTCAAAACTCTACCTTTCAAGTTAGCATGTTTGGTTAGTCATTCAGTGCAGTCACCGTCATCATACTTGTTTTTAGTTGCAAAAATTAGAAGCACTTTTCATGTCTGAGACATCATGAATATGAATAATGGTTTCTGGCTTAACATTTAGGCTTTACTCAAATAAAATGTGTACATAGTCAGCTAAATGCTTTATCTTCACATAATCACTTTTTAATGGTTTTCTGGTTCATTTCAACATATAAACTAAAAAGACACTACTGAAATAGACTTAGTTCCATTTCCTCTACCAAAAATCTTTTAGGTTATATTTAAGCTGCAATTTTATTTTCTCTTGTGTTAAGTAATTGAAGTATCATTTGGTCTACTAACATGGGATGTTTTCTCAGTTCCTTCATATGATCAATGTTTTTATCTTTTTTAAAAAGTGTAAGATGTTTTGAGAGAGATCAAAATAAGGTGTAGGGTAACAGTCACATTAATAGCATATTCCTACAGAACAGGAATAATATTAATTATGAAAATTATGAAATTAATTCAGTCACTAAAGGAATTCATACAAGCAGTACCTGGTAAAACCCTTCTTAAATAAATAACTCGGGAACTGGCTGTGGCTCAATTGGTTGGGCTCTGGTTTACCACATGGGAGGCCCTGGGTTCGGTTCCTGGGGCCTCCTGGCGATGGCAAGTTGCCGCACGTGGTGAGCTGACACAGCTGGGGGAGATAAGCAGACACGGAAATACACAAAGCAAAAATGAACGCAGTGAGCACAAGCGGGGGGAGGGGGGAAGTTAAATAAATAAATAAATAAATAAATCTTTAAAAAAAATAAATAACTGAAAGCAGTCATTAGCAATCTGTTGTAGGAAATTTTTTTTATCTTAAAGAAATCAATGCTATGCTTTGAGGGGGCAGAAAAGCTGTAAATCTTAACTAAGTAAATTGGGGGAAATTTTCTTCCTGAATGCGTAATATCAAGGGACACTTTAGTGCTATTTTGGCTAGACCAAGAGTTTTGCCAGCACAGAAATCCTTTGGAAAGCTGCTTCCCATGAAGTAGTGGAATATTTCCAGCTAGTTACTCCAGTGTTCTGTCTGCTTTGCATTTTTTTCCTCTATGAAACAGGACAATTAATAAACTCTGGGCACAGCACAGAGCCCAAGTTTCAGCAGCAGCAATATTATCTTTGGATCCGAATTGAGGGACATAAGTTATTCAAATACAGTTCAGCTCTCAGAAAGCTGGCCATTTGAAATGTACCCTTATTATTTTAAAATTCCTTTCCTTCTTGTGTTTCCCATCATTTTCCTCTCACTTTTTTCCCTCCCTAACAGTGACCATGAAGGTCATTCATTTATTGTTTCCTATGCAATTTTATCACCACTTTTGAATCTTTCTTGATATGTGTTTAAACATCAATTTATCAACTAAATGTGGCATCGTTTTAGAGCACTTGATGCAGTAAAAGAAAATAGAATGCTAGAATACTAGGAACATTCTCCTTGCAAGTGGCACAGAGGTTGTGATATTGCATGTGTAGGGAAGGATCTGGGATCTTTATACAATACTTGGCTCTGCAGTGAGCAATATTTTCATAGTCATAATCCTATAAATGTCACTCATTGGTTTTCAATATTTAGGCTCAACCAATAGCTAAACCATAAAAGACTTCAATATGATTATAAAATAGAAAGAAAATATTGGCAACCTCATCATTGCAAAGATATAGCAGACAGAATATGGAAAAAAGAAAAGGAGAGAGTAGGTAAAAAAAAGGATAGAAGCAGGAATATCATCTAACATAGCAGGGAGTCAAAAGATACTCTCTAAAGTTAATGGAACAAAATGTAAAGGATTAAATGTATTATTTAGAGTTATAAAATAATCAATGAAAGAACTATTGAATACCAATCAATGAAAAGGGGGAATGGATTAGTTTATCTGTGCTAAATCCTCACCTTTCACAATGAAGTGTCAACAGATAACCATAAATAAATAACAGTATAATCAACAGATAAATCATCAATAAATAACAATATAAGAATATTATTGCAATTTAGGAAAGTAACTACCAAAAAAAAAAATCAAATATAAAAACAAAGAAACTCTTTAAATGTTGCAACTCTGGGAAATGGAACTTTAAAGTGAAGAATGGGTGAGGAACTACTCTAAGTGTGAGTGTGTGTGGGGCATTTGTGTATATGCATGTGTGACCATATTCATATATTACTTTTTTTTATTATACCAAATACCATTTATTGTACACTTTGGATGGACTGAGGGAAAAACAGATGAATGAATCAACAAAAAGTGGTATACACATACAATGGAATATTTTTCAACATTAAAAAGGAATGGAGTTCTGCTTCATGTGACAAAATGGATGAACCTTGATGATATTATGTTGAGTAAATAAGCCAGACAGAAAAGGAAAATATTGTATGATCTCACTGATATGAAATAATTAGAATAAACAAACTCACAGAGTCAGAATCTAGAATGCAGATTCTGGATTGGGGATGGGGAACGGGGAGTTAATGCTTAAATTGTACAGAATTTCTACTTGGGTTGATTATAAAGTTTTGGTAATGGATGGCGGTGATGGTAGCACAACATTGTACATGTAATTAACAGCACTGAATGTGATCAAAAGGGGAAATCTTGGGTTGTATATATGTTACCAGAATAAAAATTAAACACATATACACACAAGATTGTACAACACATTGAACCCTAATGTAAACCATGAACTATATAATAATAGTACAATTATAAAAATGTTCTTCCATCAATTATAACAAATGTACCACACAAGATGTCAATAATAGGATGGTATATGGGAATCCTGCATTTTATGCATGATTTTTCTATAAACCCAAAACTTCTCTAATAAAAAATAATAATAAATAGAAGATATAGGGAACAACCACTACTTCTATGATTGAGGCAGAACAACCAAGGAATAAACAAAGAGGGGAGAGTAACTCCTCCCCTCTTCACACACAAACACACACACTTGGGATCCACACGTAGTTGAAAGGTAGCTGTTGCTTTCTAACAGCAGCCTCTCCTGGAAGCCACCAACAGAAATGACACCCTGGATGCTAAGAGAAGCTATCAGGAGGTGCCAAGCCAGTGGAATACTTTGGGAAGCCACCCTCTGGGATGAGAGAAAAAGCTGCCCACAGGGAAATACCTCATCCCCCCTCTCCACTCTAGGTAAAACTTCTGAGAAGCTACCCTCTTGAGTCAGATCACTTTTGATAAAAAATAAAAGGGGGGAAATTAGTTTTTAAATGTTTAACCCTGTAGAAATTCACACATATCCCCGCCCCTACAGACCAATAACAAAAAGTTCAGCTTCTACTACAGGGAGCATTTAGTCTAATGTGAGGCAAACACTGTGAAGGAATGAGTAGGGCACACATGAGTGGGGCACACACGCAATCTAGCTAGGGTTTCTCAGCCTTGGTACTATGGACATTTTGGTTCAGATAATTCTTTGTTATGGGAGATTATCCTGTGCATCACTGAATGTTTAGCAGCATCCCTGCTCTCTACCCACTAGATGCCAGTAGCACCTCACCACCCCCACCCTGGTTTGTGGGTGACTTGAACTGTGCTTACTGATCAAAAAAAAAAAAAAAAAAGGAGAAAGAGAAAATAAACAGTTTGGATAGCTGAGTACTATTCCAAACATTAAGCAAGTGACCACAGTGAGCTATGGGATGGGAAATATGAATCAATTGTCTTTTAGTCAGTTTCCGTTCAGTGTCTCACTGAAAGCATCTTGGAGTGCTTAATGGGATTCACCACAATCCCTAAAGCAATCAATATCCTTTATATGGTATCCAGACAAATGCTTGATAAAAATAAAAAAATAAAATAAAAAAAAAGACAATGCAGTTTTATTGAAATTATTGAGAGATGGTATGCCAGTGTCCAACATGGCATGTAGAAGTTGAATACTCTATTCATACATTAAAGTTTCCAGAACTGCAATTACTATGTAAATGCAGAAAAGATTGTAACTTGTTTGGAACTTTGCTAAAAATTGGTCATCATTTAGGAAAATTGTGTCACCATTTACTTTTTGTTTGTCCTTTATTTTACTGTTGTGGTATTTATGTATAGGAGTGTGCCAGTTTACTAAATGGCTTAAAAAACAGAATTTTATTCTCTCACAGTCCTAGAGACTAAAAGCCCAAAATCAGTTTCAATGGGCCAAAATCAAGGTTTTGACAGGGCCATGCTCCTCTCTGGAGGCTCTAGGAAAGAATTCGTTCTTTGCCTCTTCTAGTTTTTGGTGTCTGACGACATTCCTTGTCTTGTGACTGCATCACTCTAATCTCTGCCTACATGGTCACATTGCTTTTGCCTCTTCTGTCCATGATCTCTCTCTGTGATACATGTGGTTGCATTTACAGTCCACTCCAACAATCAGGATAATCTGCCCATCTCAAAATCCTTAATTTAACCATATCTGCAAAATCCTTTTTTTTTGCCTACATGGTAACATTCACTGATTCCAGGGATTAGGACACAGATATTTTGGGGGATGGTGGTTCCATTATTCAGAATACCATAAGTAGGTTATAATACATAAGGAGATTTCATTTTAGGATAGTAAATGGAGCATTTAGAAAAATTTTTTTAATAAAAAGAAGGTGTTGGGATTGACAAAATTGAAAATCACTGCTCCAGAAATGAAAGAACAAAATGGGGAGCACAGGGGGGCCATTTTATCCTTGTTTATTTCCTCATTGCTAGAAATTTTCTTTTTACTTCCTTCAGTGGCTTCTTACTGATTCAGCAAAAAAATCCAAGGATCTGATACTTGTTAACCTCTCCAGTTTCATTTTCTCCTTTGAACCATATACATTGATAAAAAACAATATTTGGTACCTTGAATACAATATGCTATACCTCTGCCATGCTGGAGAATTCTCACTTGCCTTATCTGCTAGTCAAATTCCTTTTTAGCTCAGTTCTCCAGGAATATTTACTGACTCTCACTTCCAACCCAGGCAGGGCAAACACTCCCTCCTCTAAGCTATCACTGCACCTTGTATACATTCAAATCGTTACACTTATTACACTACATTATAAATTATTTGCTTACATATTTATTTCTTCATTGGACTACATGCTTTTTCAGGGAAGAAACTGCGTCTCATTTACCTCCGTATTCCTAATAGTTAAGAGTATTGAATGAATAAATGAGTCAATTAATGAATGAACCTCTACCCTGGGCTTCAGTTCTATGATCTGTCCACCTAAATATACTTCAAAGTCCACATGTCTAAAACTGAACTCAGTTTTATTTTGAACTAACTCCTCTTACTGTGTTCCTATCTCCATTAATAACAGTATCATTAACCCAGTGGTCCAAGTGAGAAATCTAAGAGATATCCTAGATGTTTCCTTCTCCCTTACCTCTACATTCACTTAATCATTAGTACTCTCAATTCTAATTCCTCCAAATTTCTTAACCTGTTTCTTTTAGTCTCCCTGTTACTGCCTTGCTTTAAATCACAACTATTTTATTCTTCCTCTTTTTTAAGAGCCAGACCTGACTGCTAAGCTACTCAGGTACTAATAGTGCAAGATGGACAAATAAGAAAGGTACGCCCTTCGGGCAGAGGAATAAGAATCTCTTTCCATCCTAAACATAATCCCAAGAGCAATCATGGCCTGGAAACTTGGTTATGCCCCTGTAAAAACAACTATTCTAATCTGAAGGTTGCTCTTATATCTGTTGCTCAGTTTTTGTCCTGAGAATTCCCTTCACTTCTCTCCTGTGCTGGATGCCTTCTATCTTTTTAATCCCTAACTTTGGTAAAGGGCAACTATAATTGTTCACTAATAAGTAAAGGTACATGGAGTTTTTGAGGCCTTCATGTATGAAAATACCACTATTCCACCTTCAAACTTAAATGTTAGTTTGGCTGGGTACAGAACTCTATATCAAAATCAGTTTCCCCAAGTATTTTCAAAGTATTGTTTTACAGTCTTCTAATTTATAGTACTGCTCCTGGGAAGTCCTATGCTATCATTAGTCTTGATTCTCTGTATGAGACTTTTTTGTTTGTTTGTTTCTCCTCTCTGAAAACGTTTAGGATATTCTCTTTATAACCGGGTTCCTGATTTTTCTGATTATGTGCCTTGGTGTAAGTTCTTTTATAATTATTATATTGGATACTAGACAAACCGTTTCAATCTTGAAAGTAATATCATTGTTACAAAAATTATTCTTGTAATATCCTGTTGATAATTTTCTATCATGCTATTTCATCTCTTTCTCTTTGTGGAATTCCCATTATTTGCATGTTGGACCTCCAGGACCCTTCCTCTAATTTTATTATCTCTCCTCTATTTTCAAGTACTTTGTCTTCTTTTCCCTTAGGAAATTTCATAATTCTTTCAACCAAACTATTATCAATTTTAATTTTATTCTTTATTTCTAGGACTCTTGTGTTCTCTGAATGCACTTTTTAATAATTTCTTATTCTTCCTCAAGGATGCAATATCTTATTTTAGGTCTTAGAGGCTATTAAATATAGTTCTTTTTAAAGTTGTCATCAGATCCCTGCCTTATCACTGTTTCCTCTTTTCCTCTGAGTTTGCTTCTTTCCTTCCTTACTTATTGGCTTGTTTATGGTTTGTTTTAGTATCTATCTTTCATGTTAAAGGATTTCCTCCAATGTCTGCAGATACTTGGTTATCTGTTTACCTAAATATGAGGCACTAAAGACTAAATAGCTCTGTGTGCATGGGTGATGCTTACTGAGTAGAAGGCTTAATCAGATCAAGATCAAGGAGGAGGATCTCAGCTATTTCATGGAGACTATTGGTAGTGAAAAGTCTTTTCTCTTGGCAGGAGAAATTCTGTAGAGCAGGGGTTCTTAACCCTTTTTGTTCCATGGACCCCTTTGCCATTCAGGTGAAAACCACAGACCCCTTACTAAGGCCACACTATACTGTGTATTATTTAATAAATATATCACACCTGCACCAACATGTCCCCCTAAGAATATTGATTTTTTGAATTTGAATTCAAGCTTATGGACCCCTTTTAAAGAACCACTGCTGTTGAGAATACTTCTCCAATCCCTTAACTTAAAGTAGAAGGCTTGGTGTCAGCATTCTCAGAACTCAGGAGGCTGGGCATCCCCTTCAGTTAGTACATTTTCACTCAATCCCTGAGTTTTTAGTAAGATGACTCTGCCCTCAACTATACTCAGTGTATGCATGAATCCAGAGTCTTTCTGCTTTAACCTCTCCAGAGAATAAACTCTGGGTTTCTGGTAAGGGTGAGGAAATGGTAGCAAAGTACATACAAAAGTGGACTCTGGTGTTAGACTGCCTAGTTCAAATATCAGCTCTTCTACTGCTAGCTGTACAACACTGAACAAGTTACTTAGTCTCACAGTACCTCAGTTTCCTCATCTCAAAAGTGGATATAATTATATCTCCCTCATATGGCTGTTTTGAGGTTAAATTAATTAACACAGGTAAATCTCTTAAAACAACACTGAGCATGCAGTAGCTCAATAAATTTTAGCCTTAAAGAAAAAATAAAAGGGCCCGGCTAGATAGCTCAGTGGATAAAGAGCTCGCTGGGAAACCACATGGGAGGCCCTGGGTTCGGTTCCCGGGGACCTCTCCTAGCGGGCAGACCGCCTTGAGAATGGCAAGCTGCCATGGGCGGGCCGGAGCCGCCGTGGGCAGGGCAAAAAGCCGCCACGGGCAGGGCAGG
>PVKH010046252.1:0-10415 GCA_004027955.1 Chaetophractus vellerosus
CATTTCTGGTATACTGCTTGGGCAAAATTTAGCAAACTAAGATACCTCCTCAAAATTTATTTCTTCAAAGTACTGATAACTGGACTGATAACCCGACAATTCGATCCATAGTGGTGATAAATGTTAGGTTTAAAATGACTTAACTAAAATAATTCCAGAGTGCCTCTAACAGGGATCATGCAGAAATGAAACTACGCACTTTCAATGCTATCTTCTGGACGAATAGATGGGATTTCAAAGATGAAAGTTCAAACAGGGGCCTTTTAAATAGGTAGATTATCAATGACTAATGTGTTCAATGGGAGACCTCTAAACACAGATATTGAGTGATCAAACAGTCTAAAGATACCTTACAGCTTTTCCTCCAAATATAAGAGAAAACCTATTTTAAAAGTCTCTTAGATATTTTCGATGGTTTCTGGATTACCTGTAGGAAACCTCTGACCTAGTTGATATAGGTGTCCACTATTAAATCCAGATCATGTTTTATATCAAAATTTATGTTAAGCAAAGCCAAGTTACTTGAACTTTGGTCTGTCAAAATGGTCCTCAGGTATGCTTTAAGATGCTTTCATCCATTTTCATAGCACTCATTCTCAACCTTCATCACAGGAAGAATACATAACACCTTCAACAATGCATAAACATTTGGAAAAAAAATTGATGTCAGACACATGGAGGGCTTCATAAATGGTTGATGGAAGCTCTATATCTTTCCCTCTGTGTTTCCACTTGATATTCCAACAATGAAGCTCAGCTGAGAGTGTGTCAGGATTGGGGAAGTCATTTATCAACATGTCAGCATGGTGTCCCTCTGACATATTGAATTTGAGATGTCCCATGACACTGGGTACCAGAGATAAGCATTTAAGAGCTTAGAGGTGCTTTTCTGAGAACATATCTTTACATTCCTGAATAATGTGCTCTACTGTTGGAACACTTAGGGTTTCTTTATAGTAACTCTCAGAGATTGAGATTCCAGGTTACCCTGTGGAATTTGCCAGGGACTTTTCATTTGCATATCAAGTTTGGTTGCCAAATTTATGGCTTCCTCAAACCAAAATTCATGATAAACTTCAATATTTTCCATTACTTATCAGCTATTGTGGTGTGAAATTTCACAGGCAAGATTTCTGCATCAGCTTCATAAGGGCTTCATAATCTAATCCCTCTCTTAGGTTATGAGATTTATCAACAAACCTTACCAACATGGGCAGGTTGCTATTAACTACCACATCATCAGTGATAATGGAAAAGTGTGGGTCTCTCAATGCCCTGAAAGTTTCTTCCCAAATGCAGTTCTTGCATCTCTAGCATGTTTCTTCTGTGCTTTTCAACAGAGCAATGTGTTAACTGCTGTTGTCTCAAAGCACTTTCTCAGAACTTCTTCACCAGAATTTATTCAGCACTCCAGCCATGCCTGAAAGTTATCAGGAGTAAAGAAACCTTTAGGGAGTTCATTGGCCCCACGTTCATCCAGAGGTATGTTTTGTTTCCCCATAAGAATCAAAATTTCAGGGGGGGTGGCATATGGGTACTCCTGGAATCTCTGTGTAACATTTATGTAATCAATGTATCCTAAAAATGTATATAGATATATAAAAAATTAATAAAAATTAATTTAAAAAAAGAATCAAAATTTCAAAGATTTTAGGTATTCTTTGTTTTCCTCTTCAAGGGTTAAAGGTAAAATGTCTTCATCCTGTTCTTCACTGCCTTTCTGCCCTTGGATTCTGAGCATCTCTGTTGTATAGAAATACAATTGATTTTTGTATATTGATCTGGTATCTTGTAGCCTTGCTTAGCTCATTAGTTCTAAGAGTTTTTGTGCATGTGTGGATTCCTTAGGATTTTCTATATACATGATCATGTCATCTAAAAAAGAGTTTTACGTCTTCCTTTCTAATCTATATGCATTTAATTTCTTCTGCTTTCCTAACTGCCATTGCTAGAACTTCAAGTACAATTTTGAATAGAAGTGTCAAAAGCAGACATTATCTTCTAGGAATTTTATGATCCTGGTTTTTATGTTTATGTCTTTGATCCATTTTGAGTTGATTTTTGTCTAGGGAATGAGATAGGGGTCCTTTTTCAGTTTTTTTTTCCCCAAGTGGTTGACTGCCTGCTTCCCATGTACAAGGTCCCGGGTTCAATCCCCAGTACCTCCTTAAAACAAAACAAATAAACAAGCAAAAAAACCCAACTCTCATTGTTTCCTCCTTTTCGTTGCATCATTTCCTTGCCTTGCTCATCTTTAGGAGGAACTAGGACCCAAACCTTGTGGTACTACGTGGTAGACGGGCGCCCAGCTGCTTGAGCCACATCTGCTTCCCCCTGGACTTTTCTTTGTTAGAAGATTTTTGATGACTGATTCAATCAGTTTACTTGTGATTGGTTTGCTGAGTTCCTGTATTTCTTGCAGAGTTGAACTAGGATGTTTGTGCATTTCTTGCAATTTGTCTGTTTCATCTAGTTTGTCTAATTTGTTAGCATATAGTTTCTCATAATATCCTCTTATGATCCTTATTTTTGTGGGGTCAGTTGTAATATCCCCCCTTTCATTCCTATTTTATTTGCATCTTCTTTTTTTCTTTTGTTAGTCTAGCTTAGAGTTTATTGATTTTTATTGCTTTTCTCAAAGAACCAGCTTTTGGTTTTGTTAATTTTCTATATATATATATTTTTGTTGTTGTTCTCAGTTTCATTTATTTCTGTTCTAATCTTTGTTATTTCTTTCTTCTTGCTTTGGGATTGGTTTGCTCTCCTTTTTTTCCCCTAGTTTCTCCGGGTGTTCAGTTAGGTCTTTGATTTTTGCTCTTCTTTCTATTGTTCATTATTTTAGAATTCACCAGTGAATCCATCTGGTCTTGGGCTTTCCTTTGTGGGAAGTTTAAAAATTCCTAATTCAATCTATTTTTTATAGGTCTATCAGATTTTCTAGTTCTTCTTGAGTCAGTTTTCGTAGTTTGGATCTATCTATAAACCATTTCCTCTAACTTATCTAATTTTTGGCATATAACTGTTCATAGTATTCCCTTTTTATTTTTTGTAAAGTTAGTAGTAATGTCCCCCTTTCATTCCTTATTTTAATAATTTGAATCTTCTGTATCTAATTTATTTTTAATTATCAAGGTTTTATATTAATATATTCTTGTAAATATTCAAACATTAGATAATACTAAAACTTTGCCAACCCTAGACTCAAGCCCCTCATAGAGGAAACCCAGTAACATCAGTTTGGTGTAGCATAATTATTTGTACATACCAGTTATATTATTTTCTATTGCTGCATAACAAATTATCACCAACTTAGCAGCTCAAAACAAACCAATTTATTATCTCAAATTTTCCATGGGTCACAAGTCCAGGCACCAGTTGGCTGGGCTCTCTGCTCAGGGTCTCATCAGTCTCAACTCAAGGTGTTGCCTGGAGCTGCCAACTCAAGTGAAGACTCTAAAAAACAAAATAAAACAGAAAAGAATAAATCAAGTGTGGCTCTGTGTCCTCTTCTAAACTGCTGTTGGCAGAATTCAGTTTCTTGTAGTTGTAGGACTGAAGTCACGCTTTCTTGCTGTCAACTGGGGGCCTTTCTCAGCTCTTAGATGCCACCTGCCATTCCTGCCACATAGCAGTTTGCTCCTTCAAGGCCAATAGGAGACCATTTGCTGTAGTTTCAAATCACTCTGACTTTTTCTGTCTCTGACCTCTAGACCCAGATTTAAAGAGCTCAAATGATTAGGTCAGGCCCACCTAGGATAATCTCCCTTTTATTAACTCAAGATAAACTATTAAGAACTTTAATTACATTTTTGCTATATAGTGATAGTCCATCATGTTCACAAATCCGGCTCTCAATCAAGAGAAGAGCATTATAAAGGACATTTACACCAGGAGGTGGGAATCTTTGAAGTCTGCCTCTCATAGCTGACATGAGAAGAATCTAAGTAAGCAATGGAGGTAATTCATTTTGCCTTTTAAAACCTAATAGATTGTTTTAAAATGTGGGATATCCATGGACTGCCACTAATAACATTGGTCCCATGGCAAAAATATCTTTAAGTAGGAGAGATGGTGATAGTGGCAGAAAAATCAAATGAACTTACACAACAAATACACTTGATCTTAGAATAATTCAAGTTACCATCTGGCTTTTCCTAGGCCTTCCAAACAGTCTTTGTTCAACAACTACCAAAATCCTACAATGCTTTCCCTTCTGACTTCCTTTGGTGGGTCAAGAGTTTGTCATTCTCCCATCCATGAGTTTAATATTTAATGCCACATTAAACTTGCCTCTTTCTTTGCCTCTTCTGCAGGCCTGGGCACACTGAAGCATCAGTAACATTTTAGAGTTGGTTACCAGGTGATTACCCCCACTTAATGGGACTGAAGCCTAATTTCAGTTCTTCAGGGTGAGGGCCTAGGACGTACACCTGCGCAGTTCACCGCTGGGTGGGGCATCTCCCCACCCCCCACCCCCCCTTGGGCTCCTCCTCCTTAGAGTCGCTGGACCGCTCTCTCTCTCTCTCAATCCATCTCTATGGTCTCCGTTGTGGTTTCATCCGGAATAGGCAGTTTCCGGTTCCGGTGGGGCCGTCCCTAGTGGTGGAGATGGCGGCTGCGGCGGCGGAGGTTGTGGCTTCGGGCTCTGGAGATCCCCGAGAAGAGGCTGAGTTCACCGGCCTTGCCTGGGATGAGTCCCAGTTGCGAAGTTACAGCTTTCCGACCCGGCCTATTCCGCGTCTGAGTCAGAGTGATCCCCGGGCCGAGGAGCTTATCGAAAATGAGGTGGGAGGCGGGGCCGCGACTAACGAGGTGGGGGAGGGACCGAATTGGAAAGGGGGATTTGAGGCAAATGGTGAAAGAGGTGGAAATAGCCCGGCTGTGGACTAGGAGGACCTAAGGAAGATGGAGGAGGTGAGGAGAAATGGGACTTATGGGGTATGTGCTGGTTAACGGAAGAAATTATTCTCGAATTGGCAAGTAGTTGGAATCATGGGATGATAACGCACTAGATCCTTGGGACGACTTCATTTATTTTTTTCACCTGGTGTTTTCTCTTAGGAGCCTGTGGTGCTTACCGACACAAATCTTGTGTATCCTGCCTTGAAGTGGGACCTTGAATATCTGCAAGAGAATATTGGCAATGGGGACTTCTCTGTGTACAGTGCCAGCACCCACAAATTCTTGTACTATGATGAGAAGAAGATGACTAATTTTCAGAACTTTAAGCCGAGGTCCAACAGGGAAGAAATGAAATTTCATGAGTTTGTGGAAAAACTGCAGGATATACAGCGGCAGGGAGGGGAAGAAAGGTAAATTCACGTATCATGGTTTTCCTTTGAATTTAGGGCACCCATTTTTTTTTTTCTTGTACCTATTTGATGGTGTTGAGGAGTTAGATGTATGGAGATTGACATCTCATATCTCTGGATTTTGTGGACTGAATATTCTCTTCCAGACTGTGAAGGTTTTGAGTGGTTATTACTGGTTCTTGTGGCCACAGCCGGTTCACTAGCTTGAGTGATGAGGTAATGATTAAACTTGAGGTGATTCTCTAGTTCCTTGTCTTCTGCTTCATAAAGTGAGAGTCCCAGTTGCCTAGAAAGGTCAGGCAGGTGAACAAAATGAAAGAAGTTGTCTGGGTAGAAACTATGATGAAGCTGAGTGCTCTGTTCAGAGTGAGAAGCCATTACTTTTCTTGTTTCTATTTAGGGGTGCAGGCCCAGAGGTTGCCAGATGTTCTGATTTTTCAAGAGAAGTTAGAAATCAGGATTTTCATTTAAAATCTTGACTTAAATGTGGGCATATATTTTAGATTTTTTAAAAATGCTGTATATGAGCCAAATAGAAAAGTCTGTTATTAGACGGGACCTTGAGATCGCCAGTTTGCAGCCTTTGGTCTAAAGCAGGGGTTCTTAACCTTTTTTGTTCCAAGAGAATATTGGCAATGGGGACTTCTCTGTGTACAGTGCCAGCACCCACAAATTCTTATACTATGATGAGAAGAAGATGACTGATTTTCAGAACTTTAAGCCGAGGTCCAACAGGGAAGAACTATGTACATTTCTTAGAATGTAGTGGTAGATAGTTTTATGATACACCCACACCAACACGTCCCCACAAGAATAATGTTTTTTTGAATTCTCAATTCAAGCTCACAGACCCCCTGAAATCTTTCCGTGGACCCCTTGGGGGTCCATGGACCCCTGGTTAAGAACCCCAGCTCTAAATTATTAGGCTGGCTAGGGAAAGTACAGGGTGAAAAATTACATAGCTTGTTGTGATTCTGGAGTAAGTGATACCAGGGAAGATCAGATTAGATTGAGGGGGGTGGTGGGATTGGGAAATGATGTCAGTGCTCCATGTTGTGCCCATGATAGCAAACACAAGGTACACACATTGGGAAAGTGATTCTTCCTCTCTGCTTTCATCCTGGCTTATGAGGACAGCTTCTTATATAGGTTCCAGCTAGTATACAGTCTCACACGAAATCATTTTCTGCTTTCATGGAGTAGCTCTATGAAATAAAACCATGTTGTTATTTGATGGTGAATGACCACTTCACATTGGTCCCTACCATTGGGCTTCTCCCTGGTTTCCTGCCTCAGTTCTTTTCCCAACTCCCTGTCAGCAGTATGTGCCTAAATGATTGAATTTGAAATATCTTATTTCAGCTGGCATTCAGCAGTTGTAGTAATGATGGGATTTTGACCAAAAGAGTTTCCAAAGATCAGAACTGTTCTGTCCTTTAGATCTTATAAAGACTAGCTCAGTTCAGTCATTTCGTGATTAATTTCCTCAAATTTAACACAGTACACACACACACACACATCCAAAGTTGGAAGAGATTGATTGATTGATTTAAGTGGTGCTGTGGAATGTATAATTCCATTCAATGAACATGCCTTGGGCTGAGCAAGAGTTAAGATGTATGAATCTTCAGGTTCCTCAGTAATTTTGTTTCTTGCCTCCCATAGTGAAAGCATTGCATTGTGCCTCACGCAGTATGAGATATGAGTTTAACCTGTACTTTATAGGTGACTTAAGGGATTTTTAAGAAAATCTTTCGGGTGCAAGTTTTGCCCTCCCAGCTGACTTCAGCACCATCCACCTCCACTATATAATTAATCTGGAGTAAAGGATGTTAGGATCCTTTTTGAACTATGTGGAGCATTTACTGTGTGGGCATAATGTGACTATTGTTTTAGATTCATGTTTGAGGAACGTCCCTGACTCAATGTTACCTGCAGAATTTTTGTGTGAATGTGTTTATAATTATCTCTAGGGAGAGTCCATAGGTTATATTCGAGTGTTGAAGGGTTCTGTGTCCCCAAAAAGATACGCAATGTATACCCAACTTTTCAAGATTTCTAATTATTGTTGCCCTAAATGTTAGGTTTTAAGCAGTGGGGTTCCTTTGAGCCTTCTGAAGTAATGTTTTCAGGTCCAGAACAGGGCTTATTTCTTCAGGTTCATCCCCTTATTAATCATTCTTGTGGGGCTTGATGAAGTATATCTTTGTTTTCCTATCCCTTAAGTAACCCCTGACCTTCCTTAGGCATCTTAGGACCTCTAATTGCAGAAAGCCTGTTTACTTCAGCTGTAGAAGGCTACTACAGATTAGTGACTGAATCAGCCAAGATTGGCTAGGCTTCAAGCCAGAGGACAGTGGCTTGAAACAACAAAAGGTTATTTCTCACTGAAACAACATGTTCATCACTGGTCATCTGGGGGGCTCTGTACTCACATCATCATCATATCTGGGATCCAGATTGCCCCAGCAGCTACTATTTGAAACTTTGCAGTTTCTGTAGTAGAGGGAAAGAGAATATGGTGGTAGTTTGTATTGGTTTTTAAAGTTATAGTTTGGAAGTAACACTAGTCACATTTACAGACATTTCATTGTCCGCAGCAAGTTAAATAAGCCGAACTTCAAGGGGGTGCAGAAGAATAACTCTTCCAAAGGGAGGAAACCACCTCTTGGCAGACAGTAACACAGCCTTCCACAGTGGCCATAAAGGGCCAAAGAGGTTATCTCAGACCCTGATAGTGTATAGAGCAAGGCTCATTCGTCATTCTTAGTTATATGAATAGGCTTCCAGGAATATATGGAATTGTATGAAAAGTTCTGTGTGTATATACATGTTTATGGGGAACTTTCCTTGGATTCTTGAAGGATTTGTGCTGTGATCCAGAAGAGATCACTTGTTTAAAGTAATAAGTTTGGTGTTGAACAGAGCTCTAAGGAGGATAGGAAAAGAATTCATTTCTTCTCTGAGGATCTGGGTTGGTTAAGATTTGCGTGACTACAGCGGTTCTCTGTAAGAGATGCTGCTGTGGATTTGGTTTTGGGTTTGTATTTCTAGAAGTGGGGAGGCCATGTCAGGGACTGTTTATGTAGGCACTGATGGGATTTCTTCTTGGGAACATAGGTTATATCTGCAGCAGACACTCAATGACACCGTGGGCAGGAAGATTGTCATGGATTTCTTAGGTTTTAACTGGAACTGGATTAATAAGCAGCAGGGAAAGCGCGGCTGGGGGCAGCTGACCTCCAATCTGCTACTCATCGGCATGGAAGGTAAGAAATATTACAGAAAGCAGTATGGCTTGGAGTCATACAAACCTGATTTCTAATCTTGTCTCCACCACTTAGTAGCTCCATTACTGTAAACAAGTGACTTAGCCTTCTTTTTTTAATTATTATTTATTATATATCCCCCCTTTTCTGCTTGTTCTTGCTGTGTTCATTTTTGTGTTCTTCTGTGTCTGCTTGTCTCCCCCTGTTGCGGCGACCCGCCGAGTCAGCTCACCGTGTGGTGGCCTTGCCTGCCCGCGGGCGGCTTTGCCCTGCCCGCGGCAGCTTGCCGCCTCAAGGCGGCTTGCCTTCTCAAGGCGGTCTGCCCACTCAAGGAGGCCCCGGGAACCGAACCCAGGGCTTCCCATGTGGTAAACCGGTGCCCTACCAATTGAGCTACAGCCGGCCCCTGACTTAGCCTTCTTAAGCCTCAGCCTCCTCCTTTGTAAAAGGAGCACACTAATAACTTTTATTGTTTTTGTTTGTTTGTTTGTTTTTTTTCTTTTACCGGGAGGTCCCGGGGATCGAACCCAGGTCCCTCCTTATGGGAGACAGAGGCCCTACCATCTGAGCTACATCCATCTCCCTACACTAATAACTTTTAAATGGCTGTGAAGATTAAATGAAGGTGGTGTATGTTAAGTCTTTAAGATAGTGTTATTCTCTTTTCCCTTCCTCAGCTGCTAAGTCAGTGCATATACTCAGATATTAGGGACTTCTCTATTGGATCTATCTGTAGTCAGAAGATTTTTATCCCAGTGAGAGAGATTTAAATTCAATCTTATCTTTTGAATAGATATGTTCATGAGTTCAAAATTCAAAAGGCACAAATAGGTACACAATGATAAATCTCTCCCTATCTCCTAGCCTTCCAGTTTTCCCTCCCTGGAGGCACCCTCTGTAAGTTTCTTTTGTATCCTTTTAGAAAATTTACATAAGCAAGTGTATGAATGTTTCTTTTCTCTCCTCCTCCTCCTCTTCCTCTTTCCCTATAAAAGGAGAAACCTTTAAATCCCAGTTAGGAGGAAAGCTACTTGGAGGCAGGGTCATTGTCTCCTTATTTTTATTTCTTTCACTTTATTTGATTTATTTTTCTTATTTAACTCAGTGCCAGGCCCATAGAGGTACCTAGTAAATGGTGAATAAACTGGATTGAACAAGGACACAGATCTTGTTATTCATGGAGTAATTATTCATTGCCATTCACTACCTGACTGAATGATATCGCATCTCTCCCTTTGATTGTCCTTTCTTTAAATTTGGATCCTTTGTTTCTGGTAACAGTAAAGGATTCCAGCCATGCAGCTTATGAATTGACACTTAACTGCCCTTTGAAACCAGCTCTTGGCTCTTGGTTGACCTGCCAGGAACCAGTTCTAGTTTACTCGACTGAGCTTTTCTTTTGCCTTCCTTTCCTTTGGTGGGGTGCAGGGAGGCAGATCCCTCAGGTAGAAATGGGAGAGCAGGGGCCGGCTAGATAGCTCAGTGGATAAGAGCGCCGGTATACCACATGGGAGGCCCCGGGTTCGGTTCCCGGGGACCTCTCCAAGCGGGCAGACGGCCTTGAGAAAGGCAAGCTGCCATGGGCAAGGCAAAAAGCCACCACGGGCAGGGCGGACCCCCCATGGGCATGGCAAAGTCACCCGTGAAACACGGAGCTGCCGCCTGCGAAGCGCGGAAGCTGGGCAGCCCACAAAACACGGAGCACTGCTTCCCGCAAAACATGGAGCGGAGCCGCCCATGAAAAACGGAATGGAGCCACCCACGAATGGAGCGAGCCGCCTCCGCAGAGGGCCGACTCGGCGCGTCGCCGCAAAGACGAGGGAGACAAGAAGCA